>CM060599.1:1292500-1365000 GCA_030578255.1 Tiaroga cobitis | reverse complement strand
TATTTTTCAACCCTATTAGAAGAAAATAAACATAATCCAAGGTATTTATTTGAAACAGTGGCTAAACTAATGAAAAATAAAGCTTCAACTCCAGACGTTTCCAAGCAACACAGCAGTGATGACTTTATGAACTTCTTCAATTATAAGATTGGGACAAAATTATAACTATGCAACCGTCTACTACAGTATCGCATCAGGGAGTGCATTGTAGTCTCCCTGATAAAAAAAAAATCCATTCATTCGTTGCAATAGGAGAGGAAGAATTGTCTAAACTCATTAAAGCTGCATTCCGTAACTTTTTTGGGTTAAAAATGATCCAAAATATATTTTTAGCAAGTACATAACCAGCGTTCAAAACTCTCTGCTTACCGTAGCTCGATTCAAAACGGTAAGCTTGTAATGTTTTTAACTCCAGTGCCACTGGTGGATTTCCGCTGGAGATTCGAGCATGTCTTTGCATCACATCTATACACACACATCTGTACACACACATCTACACACACATCTGCTGATGTTGAACATTAACAATTTGAGAACAAAGTATAATATGCACGGTTTGAGGTGATATGATAAGCAACCGTTAGATTTAATCAGATTAGAGTCATAAATGATTTGCTCTTATCATCCGACCGTGGTTGTATCTGTGTATTAGTGTTACTCGATCTTAGTGCTGCATTTGACACCATTGACCACAACATTCTTTTAAACAGACTAGAAAACTATGTTGGCATTAGTGGAATTGCATTAGCATGGTTTAAATCACCGTTATCAGTTTGTAGCAGTAAATGAAGAGATGTCTTATCGATTACAAGTTCAGTATGGCGTACCACAAGGCTCAGTACTAGGACCGTTACGGTTCACTCTGTACATGCTACCCTCACACACACTCTCTCACACACACACTGTACACGCTACCATTAGGAGATATCATTAGGAAGCATGGCATTAGTCTTCACTGTTATGCTGATGATACGCAGCTCTATATTTCTTCACGCCCTGACAAAACTTAGTTTGATGACTAGTAATTTCCTACTAATTAATTCAGAAAAAAGTGAGTTTCTAATGATTGGACCAAAAACGTCCTCACGTAATAACCTAGAATACTGTCTTAACACTTGATGGCTGCTTAACGCATTATATTCCCTCACGTCTATTGCGATCTCAAAATTCCGTCCAGTTAAAAATACCTAGAATATCAAAATCGACTGCAGGCGGTAGATCCTTTTCCTATTTAGCACCAAAACTCTGGAACAGTCTTCCTAACATTGTCTGGGAAGCAGACACACTCTGTCAGTTCAAAGCTAGACTAAAAACACATCTCTTTGACCTGGCATTCACATAGATCATTATACATTTCTATTATTCAAATCAGTTAAATGATTATTAGGCTCCATAGATTAGGTCAGCTGGAACCGGGAACCCTTCCTATAACACCCGATGTACTCGTTACATCATAAGAAGAATGGCATCTACGCTAATGTTAGTCTTTCTGCTTATTCCGGGATTACCGTAATCAGCCGGATCCAGGCCGTATCCACATCAGATGGAGGACCTGCGCCTAGACAGGATATCTGCACATTTTTTAACAGCAAATTTAATGACTTTTAAGACCTTTTTAAGTCCTCTAAAAGGCAAATTTAAGACCTTACCACGACAAAAAAACAGGAAAATGTTCAACACGACTGTTAATTTTGGCAGCCATTTTTTTTTTAGTCTTAGTCTTCAGATGAAAATGCTTATTGGTCTTATTGGTCACATTTTAGTAATTTTGTCTTTCATAGTTTTAGTTGACAAAGTCAAACTTCAGTTACCGACATTAATTTTGGTAGCTATTTTATATGTAGTCTTTAGACAAAAAATGACATTATAATTTTTCGCTTTAGGCCAATTCAATTAAGCTTTTGAGACATTTGAATCAAGGTAACAGGCTGTATTGACAATGCACTCTTTAGCAGTAACACTTGTGCAATTCTACATATCCCTGTTCCTTAGTTCAGTGGTTCTCCAATCTTTTATAGTGCCGTAACCCCTCTTGCACTTAGACTGCAGTCACACCTTTTCCATTAAGGGACAATATCTGCCCATTTTAATCGATTTTTTCCAGTTCATTTTTTACCTTTATTAATACTTTTATAAAATAAATAATGCTTTAAATCAAACAATGTTCAATAAATATGCAATGATGGTAAAAACGAGGTAATACTTTTAAACATTAAATTAAAATCGCCAGTAGGTGGCGGTAAGTCACTGTCTTTATGAGCGAGTCATCCGTCATCGAGTCATTCATTTATAGTAACAAAGCAAGTGACTGTATTTATGAACGGGTCATTGAATCTCACGATTCGTTCAAAGCCACAGATTCGTTCTCGAATCACCGCTGTGTGCTGCAGTTCTGCCGTGGCTTTCGTTGCAAAACAGCAATAAAATGATCAACATTAAAAACACTGCTAGATACCAGCCTGTACTGATTGCAGATTTAGTCGCACAAACAGCGCAAGCGGCTAGTGACAGAATAAAGACCAACTGAATGACACTTTAATTAATTTAAGTAGAAAATATCAAATGAAGATCACTGAACTCCAGCTTACTTGTCTGTGTTTTCAGATCATCCGCGCTTCTTCAGCAGTGTAGAGAGCGCGCGCGCGAGCATGGTTGCCAGATACCATTGACAAGACCGGCTAGAAAACGTGTTATTTTAACAGAAAAGCTCTGACTGGGGATTTAATTATTTACATCTGGCAACCGTAAGCATGAACGCTCGCTCGTAAACACAGTCTGTAATGTGTTGTTGTCTCCTTTATTCGACAAAAAAGTGGTTTTAGTCAAGTTTGTATTTTTTTAAACACACTTTAGTCTCGTCTTTTTTCGTCAACGATATTGTAGGTGTTGATATAATACCGGTAGTCACAGTTATCGTTTAATGACGTGGGTATCGTCTCTCATGGTCTTGTCTTAGTCAGGGGGAAAAAAGTCGTCAACAAACATTTTTCGTCATGGTTTTCAATAACGGAATTAACACTGCGACACGGCACAGAATGGTGTGGCAAACCATCAACGCGCCGCATTCATCTTCAGTCACCTATGGAATGAAGCAGGTTGCACCCACATAGAAAAGTGCTGCCCCCAAATGGTGCGCACTGTTCAAAAAACAAAACAAACTAACGGATGACGAGTCGGACAAGAAATTTAAGGCCCGTACGTGAAATTTAAGACCTCCTTATCGGAAATTTCAGATTTTAAGACTTTTTCAGGCCTTAAAAAGCGAAAATTTTATTTAAGACGTTTTAAGACTTTTTAAGGACCCGCGGGGACCCTGCTAGACACGACCACAACACATGATGTAGTCAGCCGGATCCGGGCCATATTCACATCAGATGGAGGACCTGCGCCTAGACACGACCACAACGCATGACGTGGTCAGCCTGATCTGGGCCGTATCCAGATCAGATGGAGGACCTGCGCCTAGACAAGACCACAACGTATCCCTGAAGTGTCAGCAGAGATTGTGTCAACTAGACTCTCCCCTGTAAGGCCTCATCGACACGACAGCCATAACCACTGATCCTCAACAGACTCGTCTCCATACCGGCGTGACTCCGATCTTCAACCAGAGGGAACTGGATAATATTCTGAATGTTCTGATACAATCCAATCTGATCCAACCTGTAATGCTGCCTGAATCATAATCATACAATGTTCGTTCGTTGTCCAGAGGAGAACTGAGCGACTGAGTCTGGTTTCTCCCAAGGTTTTTTTCTCCATTCTGATGGAGTTTTGGTTACTTGCCACTGACACCTTTTTCACCTTTGTCGCCATTGGCTTGCTTGGTTACGGACATTTAATTATTCAACATATATTATTTATTATATTTTATATATATTATTATTTTCCTGTTATCTTTATAAAGCTGCTTTAAAACAATCTGTATTGTAAAAAGCGCTATATAAATAAAGGTGACTTGACTTGATTATACTGCAACTAAAGGAATATTCCAGGTTCAATATGTCAAGTTCAATTGACAGAATTTGTGGCATAATGATGATTACCACAACAATTTATTCGACTCATCCCTCCTCTAATAAAAAAAAGAAAGCAAAAACACTGAAATGAAAGTGAATGTGCCAATGTTGGCCGAAATGTGAAGCTTGTAATTAGGGCTGACTTCTAATAGTCGAGGATTCGACGATTCGATTCGGAGAGGTCTGATTCGACTATGAACCTCATAGTCGAACAGTAGGGAAGTGTTATGTAACCAATAGGGGTGTGACGGTTATCATATAACCATGAGACCGACAGTGTCATTAGAACTCCATAACCGCCAAAACCGTGCTATTAAAATATTTTTTACAAAAAAAATTTATCATAGAGAATGTTTAAATACTAATATCAGCTTACGAGGGAAACGGAGGCGGAGTTAGTGGTGGTTCGGAGGCTGAGTGCTGGAGATCATTCGGGAGAGGTCTGTGCACCTTCACCGATCAGAACGCGCGCTGACACGGAGAAAGCCTTGTTTATACCAGACGCGTCCGCACGAGCGCGAAGGTGCGCATGGCAAAAAATGACGCGTTGGGTGTGCAAGACCGGCAAGACCCCATTTCGCTTGGCTGTGTGCACGGCTTTTTTTGTAACAGCGCGCGCGACACCGCATCCGAGGATGAACGACTTCAAGCCGAATCTGCTCGGGCATGTACGTCTCACCGACCGCACCGGCAACCAGTTTGCGCGTCTAAATTGCAAAGTTCATTGCAAAGTTTTTTTGTTAAGGTTTTGTTTACTGTGTGTGATTTATTTAAAACAAAGCTTTTTTTGTTGTTGTTAAGGATTCATTTAATGGAAAGCACATTCACTTCTAGTTGTCTTGCTGTTCATTTTAAACGTAGAGCGAGTTGTCCTATAAGAGACGAACAGTTATTCAACCGAACGTCTAGCTGCTATCTAAAAAAATAAATAAAAAAAAGGTTCGACTATCAGTCGACTACGGCAAAATCTAACGAATCAGATTCGACTATGAAAATCCTTCGTCGAAAACAGCCCTACTTGTAATGTTACAACTCTGTTAAAACACGTAGATTATTTTGTTCTTGTGATTACTTTGAAGTGGATTGATTTCTGGCATTTATTCAGCACTGACGGTCAACAAGCCTCGAGCTGTGTTTCACACACACACACACACACGCACACACACACACACACACACACACACACACACACACAATCCATATCAGATCACAATCAGAAGTTATTTCAAACTTATTTTATTATTTAATTTCAAACTTATTTTAACTTGCTGGTGTTTGAAAGTGGATTTCAAGCTTTAAATGGTTATAAGTGTCTTAATCGTTGATGTTTGCTGGGAAACGGTCAGAGCCTCTCCTGCCTGAGATGAACTCCAGCTGTTGGTGATCACCCGCTCTGGATCAGGGCATTACCAACGCTTGGCCATCGGCCCGATGGAAACACCACGGCCACGGGAAGCACCAGCACGCTCTGGGCCGCCAGTGGAAACATGGGTATCAGGGCTTCATCATCATCTTTCAGCAAACGCCAGAACGTAATCAAACGCCTCATCTTGCATTAGTGCTTCCCATTCTCACAGCTTTCAGACATTCTAGAAGTGCAGATATTTCCGCATAGATACAAAGTTCACAGAATAGACAAGTCATTTATAACTCTTAAACATTCTGAGTATTAACATGATTTATGTCTTGTGGTCATACTATTGAAACGGTGAGTATTTCAACATATATTTTATGGTAATTAACATTAAAGGCCCTGATATACTCACAGCGAAGTTCTTTTTGTTCTGTATTTAGGGGTAAAAAGAAGAATTCCTCTGCAGTGACATACTGTTAGCGAATATCCTGACACCGTTCACGATGTTGAGAGCGAGGTTTTGATGAAAATGTAAAAATGTGCTGTGCGCTTTCCTCTCAATAACAACATAAACACAACAAAAAGAATAAAAGAAAAACAGCGGTTCAGAAAACATCTGATTGTAGTAATGTGGATATTTTTGCACCACCTCTGCAATTAAGCGCCCCAGTCACATCACGCTTAGGCCTTGTAACCGCTAAGCCTAAGCTTAAAACAGCTGAGGGTTACGCAGAGGGTTGAAGTAGGCTAGTTGACGCGCTTACTGTACGTTCACACTGCCGCCGACTTGAGCTTCCAAAGCGGCCGGAAGTCATTCAGCTGCAAGCTGCAAGGAGTGTCAAATCCATCGGCGTCGCGTTTTGGGCGTTTTGAGCGTCAATCAGAGAGTTGAAAGAAGCTCAACTTTATGGTAATGAGCTATGACGCTGTTCAGCGGCAAGCAGCGGCAAAAAGCCAGCAACCAATCGGAATATAGACGTCCTTCGCGCTGGCTGATTCCGGAGAAACAAACAATGTAAACTTTCGTTCCTACCAAAACATTAGTTCCGAGAAAATGGAAGAGAAGCTAATAATCGCCGTTGCTGGGTTTCCTACAGGTTTCCTATCATTTATGACATGACGTTGTTTGCTTATAGGGACCGCATGAGCGCAACTTTTATTTGAAATATTTTCGAACGCTCGTTTTAAAGCAGGAATGCAATTCATTTGCTCACGGTGACACCGATTTGACGCAAATAATAATAATAATAGCTAACTATTATTATTTTTTTATTTTTTTTATAAAAATGCTGTCATTATAAAAGGTTTCTTCAATGTATTGCTTGTTTTTTCTGTTTATTACATTTCATGCTGTGACACTGCTATTCTCCCTGCAACGTCAGAGCGTTCAAAGCGTCCAAAGCATCAACAAGCTTCCCCGTACTTTTTGACAAGCGTCCTTGACAGGGCGGCCAGAGCTTATTTGACGCTCAAGTCGGCGGCGGTGTGAACGTACAGCTACCGTGGTCACTTAGTTCGATTCAGAAATAATGTAACAGGAGTTCAAGTTCTGTTTTCTTTTCTGTCGTGAGAGATATGATTTATTGTTACACAAGGTCTTCATTATCCATAACGGAACAATATTCCATCTTCATCGGCACTGTCACAATGTTAAACATACAGTCACAGCCTCCGTGGCGTTCAAAAACTAGTTGGCCTTTTCCCCTCTGGCAACACCTGTGTCTGATTACCAGTGATGCGCGGGTTGATCCAAAATGAGCGGGTGCCTGCGGTCACCCGCGGTTACCCGCAGTTACGAGTCATCCAAAAATATTTTTAATGATATTCGGGTCGCGGTCGGTCGGGTCGTTTGAAAAAAGATGCAAATTAAACCTTTGTATTTATATAGTACTAGACATAATTTTCTATGAAATATATAGGCCTACACTTTATTGGCTGAATAACTGGCACGAAGATGACACACAAGCTCAGTCAACAGTTCTCGGTTCTGTACTGGTGATCCGAGAACCACTGTACCTGTGCGGTCGGTACGCGGATGCGCAGTATCAGCTGCTCGTGCTCATCACTTCTCTCAGCAGTGGCACCAACATGTCTCAGTTCAGTGAACTGTTCCTGGAGTAAAATATACTTCGGGATATTGGTTTATTTCGTTTCGGAGGGACTGTCAGGCATGTCTGAAAGTGAGTAACTTTAGTAAGCACTGACGCAAGACGTGAACTGTTTCGAACGATTCAGTTCGATTTAGTGTACTGGTTCGACCGGTTCACTAAAAAGAACCGGTTCAAAAGAACGATTCGTTCACGAACCGGCCATGTCTATGATCACTGCGAGATGGAGGCGGCAAGAGAAAAGGTGAAGACTGGGGAGTGGAAGCTCCGAAATAATGATTATGTTTGATGACTTTGTTATGTGTACGTCTTCTTGCGATGCTGTGTTGTTACACGTCTATGGCCCAATGACGCTACGATGAGCATTTACTACTTTTAAAAAATGCGGTCAGGAAGCGGGTCGGGTACAATATTTTCATACTTTTTTTGCGGTCCGAGTTGCGGGCGGGTTAGTTGAAAATGTCGGTCGGGTGCGGGTTCTTTATACATTGACCCGCGCATCACTGCTGATTACACCTATCCTCCGAAGTAGATGAGCCCCAATAGCTATGCCATGACCATAGCACCACCTAATGGCCAAACCTGCACATAAACATTGAAATGGCTCTCACAGGCCTCTTTATACAGCACTTTATACAACAGATCGCTTTACAGCTTTACAGTATTAAACATGAAAAACAGTGACTGTGTCTTTCAGTGAGAATTACAGCTTCAGTTTCTGCTATAAAGCGTCTCTCAGTGAGATGAACCGGAGAAGATTTACACCTCAAAGAAGGCGGAGCCCCGGAGCCACACACACCTGTTACATCATCACCACTGACCAATGGTAGTTTACCAGCCGGAGCAAACTTTACCTGAAAGTTCATTTTGCCAAGCTGTTTCGAACTTACAAAACAAACTTCAAACAAATTAGTTTTGGCCTGATGTCACACCAGATCGTTCTTTCGATTTCACTTGAAGTATATCGGCCCTTAAGTCACAAATGCTGAAACTGAACTTCAGTAACACAGAACCCGTAATATAACCGTAAGTCTTAATCATAAACTGAAAAAAAAAAAGATTAATTGAATGGCCATTTAAATGTTAATTTTTCCAGATAAAATCACTAGAGTCCACATCACATCTTAATGAGAAAAAAGGTCCAGTTACCTGTGGGTCAGCGGGCCGATGGCTCGGTTCGGACACACTGCCGTTGGAGAAGGCTTCTGATCGCGGCGGTACAGCGGGTGGCTGCTTCGGCATCACCACGGCCTGAGGAGAACCCTGAACATTCCTCCTGTGCCGCTCGTCCGCCTGCAACACAACAGCTGTCAGAGTCAAACAAACCTTCAGTCAAACAAACATTCAGTCAAACAAACCTTCAGAGTCAAACAAACCTTCAGTCAAACAAACCTCCAGAGTCAAACAAACCTTCAGTCAAACAAACCCTCAGAGTCAAACAAACCCTCAGAGTCAAACAAACCTTCAGTCAAACAAACCTTCAGTCAAACAAACCTTCAGTCAAACAAACCTTCAGTCAAACAAACCTTCAGTCAAACAAACCTCCAGAGTCAAACAAACCTTCAGTCAAACAAACCTTCAGTCAAACAAACCTTCAGTCAAACAAACCTCCAGAGTCAAACAAACTTTCAGTCAAACAAACCTTCAGTCAAACAAACCTTCAGAGTCAAACAACCCTTCAGAGTCAAACTAATTTTCAGTCAAACAAACCTTCAGTCAAACAAACCTTCAGTGTCAAACAAACCTTCAGTCAAACAAACATGCAGTCAAACAAACCTTCAGTCAAACAAACCTTCAGTCAAACAAACCTTCAACAAACCTTCAGTCAAACAAACCCTAAGAGTCAAACAAACTTTCAGTCAAATAAACCTTCAGTCAAACAAACCTTCAGTCAAACAAACTTTCAGGCAAACAAACCTTCAAACAAACCTCCAGAGTCAAACAAACCTTCAGTCAAACAAACATTCAGTCAAACAAACCTCCAGAGTCAAACAAACTTTCAGTCAAACAAACCTTCAGTCAAACAAACCTTCAGAGTCAAACAACCCTTCAGAGTCAAACTAATTTTCAGACAAACAAACCTTCAGTCAAACAAACCTTCAGTGTCAAACAAACCTTCAGTCAAACAAACATGCAGTCAAACAAACCTTCAGAGTCAAACAAACCCTAAGAGTCAAACAAACTTTCAGTCAAATAAACCTTCAGTCAAACAAACCTTCTGTCAAACAAACCCTCAGAGTCAAACAAACTTTCAGTCAAACAAACCCTCAGAGTCAAACAAACCTTCAGTCAAACAAACCCTCAGTCAAACAAACCTTCAGTCAAACAAACCTTCAGTCAAACAAACCTCCAGTCAAACAAACCTTCAGTCAAACAAACCTTCAGTCAAACAAACCCTCAGAGTCAAACAAACCTTCAGTCAAACAAACCTTCAGTCAAACAAACCTTCAGTCAAACAAACCTTCAGTCAAACAAACCTCCAGTCAAACAAACCTTCAGTCAAACAAACCTTCAGTCAAACAAACCTTCAGTCAAACAAACCTCCAGAGTCAAACAAACTTTCAGTCAAACAAACCTTCAGTCAAACAAACCTTCAGAGTCAAACAACCCTTCAGAGTCAAACTAATTTTCAGTCAAACAAACCTTCAGTCAAACAAACCTTCAGTGTCAAACAAACCTTCAGTCAAACAAACATGCAGTCAAACAAACCTTCAGAGTCAAACAAACCTTCAGTCAAACAAACCTTCAGTCAAACAAACCTTCAGTCAAACAAACCTTCAACAAACCTCCAGTCAAACAAACCCTAAGAGTCAAACAAACTTTCAGTCAAATAAACCTTCAGTCAAACAAACCTTCAGTCAAACAAACCCTCAGTCAAACAAACTTTCAGGCAAACAAACCTTCAAACAAACCTCCAGAGTCAAACAAACCTTCAGTCAAACAAACATTCAGTCAAACAAACCTCCAGAGTCAAACAAACTTTCAGTCAAACAAACCTTCAGTGTCAAACAAACCTTCAGTCAAACAAACATGCAGTCAAACAAACCTTCAGAGTCAAACAAACCCTAAGAGTCAAACAAACTTTCAGTCAAATAAACCTTCAGTCAAACAAACCCTCAGTCAAACAAACTTTCAGTCAAACAAACCTTCAAACAAACCTCCAGTCAAACAAACCTTCAGTCAAACAAACATTCAGTCAAACAAACATTCAGTCAAACAAACCTTCAAACAAACCTCCAGAGTCAAACAAACCTTCAGTCAAACAAACATTCAGTCAAACAAACCTTCAGTCAAACAAACCTTCAGTCAAACAAACCTCCAGAGTCAAACAAACCTCCAGAGTCAAACAAACCTTCAGTCAAACAAACCTTCAGTCAAACAAACCTTCAGTCAAACAAACCCTCAGTCAAACAAACTTGCAGTCAAACAAACCTTCAGTCAAACAAACCTTCAGTCAAACAAACCTTCAGTCAAACAAACCTTCAGTCAAACAAACCTTCAGTCAAACAAACCCTGAGTCAAACAAACTTGCAGTCAAACAAACCTTCAGTCAAACAAACCCTAAGAGTCAAACAAACCTTCAGTCAAACAAACCTCCAGTCAAACAAACTTTCAGTCAAACAAACCTTCAGTCAAACAAACCTTCAGTCAAACAAACCCTCAGAGTCAAACAAACTTTCAGTCAAACAAACCTTCAAACAAACCTCCAGAGTCAAACAAACCTTCAGTCAAACAAACTTTCAGTCAAATAAACCTTCAGTCAAACAAACCCTCAGAGTCAAACAAACTTTCAGTCAAACAAACCTTCAAACAAACCTCCAGAGTCAAACAAACCTTCAGTCAAACAAACATTCAGTCAAACAAACCTTCAGTCAAACAAACCTTCAGTCAAACAAACCTCCAGAGTCAAACAAACCTCCAGAGTCAAACAAACCTCCAGAGTCAAACAAACCTCCAGAGTCAAACAAACCTTCAGTCAAACAAACCTTCAGTCAAACAAACCTTCAGTCAAACAAACCCTCAAAGTCAAACAAACTTGCAGTCAAACAAACCTTCAGTCAATCAAACCTTCAGTCAAACAAACCTTCAGTCAAACAAACCTTCAGTCAAACAAACCCTCAGAGTCAAACAAACCTTCAGTCAAACAAACCTCCAGTCAAACAAACTTTCAGTCAAACAAACCTTCAGTCAAACAAACCTTCAGAGTCAAACAACCCTTCAGAGTCAAACTAATTTTCAGTCAAACAAACCTTCAGTCAAACAAACCTTCAGTCAATCAAACCTCCAGTCAAACAAACCTTCAGTCAATCAAACCTCCAGTCAAACAAACCTTCAGTCAAACAAACATGCAGTCAAACAAACCTTCAGAGTCAAACAAACCTTCAGTCAAACAAACCTTCAACAAACCTTCAGTCAAACAAACCCTAAGAGTCAAACAAACCTTCAGTCAAACAAACCCTCAGTCAAACAAACTTTCAGTCAAACAAACCCTCAGTCAAACAAACTTTCAGTCAAACAAACCTTCAGTCAAACAAACCCTCAGAGTCAAACAAACCTTCAGTCAAACAAACCCTCAGTCAAACAAACTTTCAGTCAAACAAACCTTCAGTCAAACAAACCTCCAGTCAAACAAACCTTCAGTCAAACAAACATTCAGTCAAACAAACCTTCAGTCAAACAAACCTCCAGAGTCAAACAAACCTCCAGAGTCAAACAAACCTTCAGTCAAACAAACCTTCAGTCAAACAAACCTTCAGTCAAACAAACCCTCAGAGTCAAACAAACTTTCAGTCAAACAAACCTTCAGTCAAACAAACCTTCAGAGTCAAACAACCCTTCAGAGTCAAACTAATTTTCAGTCAAACAAACATTCAGTCAAACAAACCTTCAGTCAAACAAACCTTACACCACATACAGGCTTTTTAAAGAAGTTGGCTACAGATATTTATAAGATACCAAATCAAGAAGAAAAGCAATCACTGGCAAAGAGTTAGATTGCTTTCACAGCATCACGCAGTGCTGGTGTGTTTGAGTGTATGAGGGATTCACTCACCAGTGCTGGTGTGTTTGAGTGTATGAGGGATTCACTCACCAGTGCTGGTGTGTTTGAGTGTATGAGGGATTCACTCTCCAGTGCTGGTGTGTTTGAGTGTATGAGGGATTCACTCACCAGTGCTGGTGTGTTTGAGTGTATGAGGGATTCACTCTCCAGTGCTGGTGTGTTTGAGTGTATGAGGGATTCACTCACCAGTGCTGGTGTGTTTGAGTGTATGAGGGATTCACTCATGCAGTGCTGGTGTGTTTGAGTGTATGAGGGATTCACTCACCAGTGCTGGTGTGTTTGAGTGTATGAGGGATTCACTCACCAGTGCTGGTGTGTTTGAGTGTATGAGGGATTCACTCACCAGTGCTGGTGTGTTTGAGTGTATGAGGAATTCACTCACCAGTGCTGGTGTGTTTGAGTGTATGAGGGATTCACTCATGCAGTGCTGGTGTGTTTGAGTGTATGAGGGATTCACTCAGGCAGTGCTGGTGTGTTAGAGTGTATGAGGGATTCACTCATGCAGTGCTGGTGTGTTTGAGTGTATGAGGGATTCACTCATGCAGTGCTGGTGTGTTTGAGTGTATGAGGGATTCACACACCAGTGCTGGTGTGTTTGAGTGCATGAGGGATTCACACACCAGTGCTGGTGTGTTTGAGTGTATGAGGGATTCACTCACCAGTGCTGGTGTGTTTGAGTGTATGAGGGATTCACTCACCAGTGCTGGTGTGTTAGAGTGTATGAGGGATTCACTCACCAGTGCTGGTGTGTTTGAGTGTATGAGGGATTCACTCACCAGTAGCATGGCCTGCTCATGTAACAGCTGCTGCTGCAGGATCTCCAGGTGCCTTTGCTCTTCCTCCAGCTGCCGGCGGATGTACTCCTGAGACACACACGTTACAGTTAGATGTGCTCCTGATACACATACACACACACACACACACAACAAACACACACACGTTACAGTCCGATGTGCTCCTGACACACGCACACACACACACACACGTTACAGTCAGATGTGCTCCTGACACACACACACACACACACACACACACCTGCCAGACGTACACCAGCAGTTAGGCTGATGGATATCACGGAGCGTGGGGAAAGGTGAAGCTGTGAGTTCGTGCCCTGTGTCCTTGTGATCGCACACCTGACCGATGGAGTCCAGTAGTTTCGCATGAACAGACTCTATTCTGTAGCCCATCTACACATTTTAACTTACATTAATTTGTCCAAATAACCGCGTTTTTGGAATTATTAAGAGAACCTAAAAGTCTTTTACTGCCAAAGAGTTTAGTCCTGCTATGATTTTCTTTAGTTTACAGTGATACATCTATGTCTCTAGACCTGTCATGTGGTGTCCTGACCCTAACAAGTGCAACGGCACATTTCACTCAGGAAAGCCATGCAATGACCAGAAACTCGTTACCCAACTCTAGAGAGGAGCATCTTGATAAATAAATGCACTGTATTACACATTCATTATATTTTTTCTTAACCTGTTAATGAGTTTTTATGTCCGATTTATTCAAACATACAATAAACGAGACAGGTTTATATTACAGAGAATCTTCTAAACAAATGTGATGAGAAACAATGATCTCATTAAGGCTTATATAAAAAAACTGCATGATGTGCAATTCAAATGTTTGAGTTTCAAACTCAAATTTGAGCTGTGTAAAACTTAATAAATAACTGGATATAGACTGTTGTTAATTTTAATCTTTAATATGATATTATTAAAGTACCAACTGACAGGGTTTACAGCTTTATTTCAAAGATTGTTTTCCTTGGGAAACTTGATGTTGAATCTTTCAAATCAAGAGCTTGTGAATCGGATTTAAATCACTCAGAGAAATCAGTGTCGACACCCGGCCCTAGTCTACGAGGTGTTAGAAGGTTTTTCAGAGAGTTTATCATGGCAGAAAATGTGGAATCAGAGGAAAAAAAGAGGAAACTAACCAACACAATACGTGCCTAAATAGATTGCAGATACAAAATAATTTATGTGGAAATTCACATTCAGGGTTTCACTGAAAATTTTAAATGGCTTAAATTGCTATTTTAACCAATGACCAGGAGCGTCTTCCCTCCTCCCTCACATCTTATCTTGAGCTACAAACGCTTCGCTTGGCCAAACACTGAAAACCAGGGCCGTTATCAGTGATGAAGTTAGGGTGAGGGTTAGCCCTAGGTTAAGGTGAGGGTTAGCCCTAGGTTAGGGTGAGGGTTAGCCCTAGCTCACCTGCTCGCGGTCGGCCCTCCTCTTCTCCTCTTCTGCCCTCCTGCGCTCCTCCTCTTCTTTGCGTCTCCTCTCCATCTCCTCCACACGTCTCTTCTCCTCCTGCTCTCTCCTCCTCTGCTCTCGCTCTTGTTGTCTCCTCATCTCTCGCTCTCGTCTTTGTTGCTGCAGTACACAGGAATTACTCTGCAGTTAAACTCACAATCATTATTGACATTTGCTTAAGTTTCAACTCAATAATGGTGTTGTCTTGAGTTGCAGGACAACATTTACGCTGTTGTTCTTCGTAAAAGTAATGCCACTTTAAGTTTCAACATATAAAGACAGAAGGGCCTAAACGGTTCCTTGTCCTTCAGCAAACATGAGGCACTGCAATAACAACATGTTTTAAACCTGCCTCAATGTGACATCACAATGCAAGGTGCGTTTGAATATCCTGCCTACACAGCATACATTACGGTCACTGTAAACTGATAAAGAAAGAGCAGCTGAAAGGGTTACTGTTATTCTAGGTTTTGACCAACTAAAGAATAAGATGTCAAATTTCGCCAAACTATTTCGCTATACTATGGAATGTTATAGTTGGATTAACAGGCTCTTATCATTGAAGACTTACTGTATGCCATGTTGTGACACGTGAGTTTGTCATCATGTGACCCATGTTGTTCAAAATGTTTTGTTTTTTTTATCCCTAAAAGGCCCAACGGAGATGTTTAACTGACCTATCCTTTGCTATAGTTCATGCAATGCGTATTATTGTAGGATCATATTGTTGCAGATGAAATGTATTTTGTGATGGGTGATTTTACCAACTGCTGAACATGTGACTTAAATGATCCAATAAGGCTCATAAATTTAGTCAGGCATTGATCACATGTGACAGAAATGTTGCCATTGTAGTGGTGGATGTAGTTGTTCCTTAGAGTGCAGGGTTTTGACACATTTCGCCAGTTGTTTTTCTAGCCCTACACATATATAAACTCTTCTTGATGGTGCGGTGACTTGTGTTTGACTGGTTCAGGTGTGGCGTGGGAAGTCACACAGCATCACTGGCGTGTGCTCACCTCCTCCAGCCGCCGCCTCTGCTCTTTCTGCTGCTCGATGCGCTTCTGTCGTTCTGCCAGTAGTTGGCGCTTGTATTCCTCCTGCTCGCGCATCTGCTGTTCCTGGAGGAGCTGCTGTCGTCTCATCGCCTCCGAGCGCTCCTTATTCTCCTGCTGTAGACGGATGAAGTCCCGGCGCAGAGTCGACTCGCCCGGGACATTCACGATAGAGCTGCGGGATTCAGAACAACAGAATTACACACTGGTCCTTAAAAATCAACTATATGACTTTTCCAGCCATTCTCACAAAGATCACGATTCAGGCAGACAAATATTATTCCTAAATGACAGTCATCTATGTCTATTAAACCACTGACATGTCCGATCACAGCGAATATTAAGAGTGAGGAGTTACGTGCCGATTTGGGCTGGGTCTTAAGCCGGTCGGCCATGATGGTAGGAGACGCTATCGGTTGCCAGGGGCAACGCCTTCAGAACTTCACAGAGGCGCGACTAAACATTCCAGAAATAGCGAAAGAGACAGCGCAGCTTAGTATTTGTTTACATTTTACATTTTAGCGATACGCCGCAGTTTCTTTGGAAGATATGGAGAAGAAGGAAGAGAAATGAAAGGAGTTCTATCGAGAGAGACTAAATAACAATGCTAGCCAGCTTTATTTAGAGAAACTGCTTGTCAATAAACTGACAGCAGCAACAGCGAGCAAAGCATGATTTCAAAATCAACACATTTCAGCACAGTTCGCCTTTTATTTAACACAAACGAACTAAATTAATACTCTGTTATTCAACTAGAGTTGTTTAATTTGTTATAGATATATCTGTACCGCGAAATGTTTTAAAAAGAGATTTTTTTTAATGACGTACGACACACATTGACAGGGGAATGTCTGATCTGTCCACTTAACGTTGCACGGCAGATGCAAATGCACGTATCTGATTCATATCAGATTTATTTCCACATATGAATGAGGCCTGAAACATTAAGAATGACTGAACTCTCGCAGTTTAACGTTACAGGTTTGGGGCTTTCTAAGTCTTGCACCCAGCCATAGCAGAATTGTTCATAAGCTTCTAATGACTTAAAGCTTCTGAACTTTTGCATTGTAATGTCTAGGCAGTAACGTTAGGCACTGATACCATAAACCAGGTAATTGACTATGTCAGGGTATGTGAAAGGTGGTAGTGCTTTGGGTCTTTCGTCCATTCTGTAGCAGGTCGTATGGGTCCATGTTGTTGATGTCAAGTAGTTTCGCTAAATAACGCTGCTTGGTGTTGATATTTAGTCTCTCCCGATAGAGCCCCTTTCCTTTGGCTTCCCCCTTCTTCATTTATTCCCAAGAAACTGTGCCTTATCGCAAAAATGCAAACAAATATCAAGCTGCTCTCTCTCTCTTTGTCGCTATTTCTCTCGGTCTCACGGTCGAAGTAACCATGACAACGGATAGCGTATCCTTCCAAGATGGCGAATCCTTCCCACAATGCAACGCTTAGTGTTACGCATGACGTCACATTCTCATTCTCAATAGATTAGGGCTGCACAATATATCGAAATTATCGAAATATCGCAAATGTATATATCGCGATATGCATATTGCAACGGCATGAACAAAAGACAGAGAGAATCACTCACTGCTCTTGGCTGAATAACTTTTCTAGCTTTAATAAGAATCTGTATATATTTAATTCATACAGTGAAAACGTCTCAGGTTACAACTGTAACCATAGTTCCCTGAGATAGGGAACGAGACGATGAGTTGATGACGCTCTGGGAACGCCTCCAGCGTAAATGCGTCTGAAGCATCTATGTCAACTAGTCCAATGGAAAAAATTAGCATCATGGGCGGGTGACGTCATGACCAAGAAGAGATAAAGCGCATCTGGTGCAAACCGCTTTAGCTTCAAAAATTGCCGAAGCAAGTCGATTGCAGGGATGCAGGAAGTATGGCAGGGTGACGCATCGTCTCGTTCCCTATCTCAGGGAACTATGGTTACAGTCATAATCTGAGACGTTCCTTCGAGGGAACTCGCGATGTGTCGATGGCGCTTTGGGAACGAGAATACCCAAATCGCCAAACTTTCAAGTACCTGAGTGTCAGCCTGTTGTCAACTAAGCACTAAGCACCTGGGACCCTGGGGCAGCATCCAGGTCCAAGCTGTAAAACCTCACGAATGTGAGCGGCGAGGACCAGCCCGCCGCATCACAAACGTCTTGGAGAGAAACCCCAAATAATAAGGCTTTAGAGGCCGCCATACTCCTCGTAGAATGAGCTCTGACCGCCAAAAGACACGGCTGGTCAGAGTACTCGTAAGCAAGTGAAATAGCCTTGACTATATACTTGCTAACCGTCTGTTTAGAAGCAGGAAGACCTTTCTTGGGTGATCCAAAACAAACAAATAGCTGGTCGGAACTTCTCCACGGAGAAGTCCGATGAACATAAGTGTCCAGTGCTCGCACTGGACACAAGAAGTTCAGCTTTTCCTGGTCCAAAGAGGTAAAAGGAGGAGGACAGAAAGCCTGCAGCACAATAGGCCTCGGAATCATGGTCGGCACCTTAGGGACGCATCCCTGTTTTGGATATAAGAATGCCTTGACCATCCCCGGTGCAAACTCAAGGCAAGTGGGGGAAACCGAAAGGGCCTGAAGGTCTCCGACTCTTTTGAGGGACGAAATAGCTAGCAGAAAGATGGTCTTAAAAGTAAGATTTTTTTCTGAAACCGAATCTAAGGACTCGAATGGAGCCTAAGACAGGGCTTCTAAAACTATTGCAAGGTCCCAAGCCGGCACCCTAGTGTGAGTTGCAGGCCTCAGCCTCAATGTGCCACGAAGGATATGTGTGATCAGGGGGTCTCGACCCAACAATGTACCATCCACCAGGGCGTGGAAAGCCGCTATGGCCGCCACGTATACCTTGAGCGTGCATGGACTTAAACCTGATGTAAAGCGCTCTTGCAGAAACTCAAGTACTGTGTTCACTGAACAGTTAACTGGATCCCACTGACGCTGGTGACACCAAGAACTGAAAACTCTCCATTTTAGTGCATAAAGTTTCCTTGTAGCGGGAGGTCTGGAGCTTAGAATGGTCTCAACAACCTCGGTTGAGAGACCACTCTCTATGAGTTGGGCCCCCTCAGGGGCCAAAACCACAGTTTCCAAATCCCCTGCCGGGGGTGCGATTTTGCGCCCCCTGCCTGAGACGGAAGGACTCTCCTGATCGGGATCTCCAAGGGAGGGCAGTCGGAGAAGAATTCGGTCCGCAAACCAAATTCAGCTCGGCCAGCGTGGTGCCACTAGCAGTAGGCTTATTCCATTCTGGCGGATTATCTCCAGAACTCCTGGGAGCAGAGCAACCGGGGGAATTCCGTACAGACGTAGCCTCAGCCATGTCTGCACCATAGCATCCAGCCCCAAGGGGGCTGGTTGAGTGAGGGAGAACCAAAGTGGACAGCGCGTCTGGCCCCCTGGAATATACACTGTCCTCAGAGAGTGTATTTTCCTGAGGGACCAAAAATAAGAGGCCACCAGCATGTTGTCTGTCCAGAGCAACACATGATGGCCCCTCAGGTCTGGGAGGAGATGTCTCAACGCATTGAAGATGATGACTCCTCCACAGACCCTGAGCTGAGCGGCCTTCCATTACCGCTCCCCAGCCGGTGAGGGAAGCATCTGTCGAGATAGCAACTCGATGGCAAAGAGCTCCCAACAGCGGAACCTGGGACAAGAACCAGTGTTTCCTCCATATAACCAAGGCGCGGGGATACTGCCGCGGGATCTTGAACGTACGGAGTGGGTTTCCCCTTGGGGAGAACCCTCTGGTCCTGAGCCACCACTGCAAAGACTGTGATAGAGCTAAACAGAAAGGAAGTGCCTGATGATGGTGTTCTTTGCCCCCGAAAGAACACCTCAGGTACCTCCTGTGCTGAGGGAGGATGGAGATATGTAAGTATTCGTCTTTCAGAACTATCGAGACAAACCAGTCCTCGGATCTGGTTTGAGTCACGATCTGTTTGAGTGTCAGCAACATGGACTTGAGTTCCAGCACCGAACACTCCAACAGAAGAAGATTTAGAAAATGACCCAGCTCTCCATCCTTTTTTGGAAAAATGAGATAACGGCTGTAAAGATCCGACGCAATGTCGGGTGAGTACACCTGCTCTATAGCTTTCTTTGCTAACAGGGCCTTTACCTCCTGCTCCATTACCAGAGCCTGCTCCATTACCAGAGCCTGCTCGGGATGCACTAACGTGAGCAACACCTCGTTGTAGCATGGAGGACGAGAACCAAACTGGAATCTGCCTCTTGTTACTAACTGCAGGACCCATAGAGATATATTTGGCAGTAGCTTTCGCGCTGCCAGAATTTCTACCAAGGGAACCAGCCCCTCGAGGCTGGCCTCTGGTGTAGTTGAGACAGCCAGTTCAGGGACCTGAAGCATAATGGCAGGAACTACGCGAACTGACTGTTTTCGAACCCGCCTCAGAGGGCACGAGTCTGACGCAATGTCGAGTTGACACTGCGCCAAAGGCTTGCTGGAGACCGCTGCGCCCCGAAGCACCAAGGGTGGCGCGGTTGGCAGAACGGTCCTGTGAGGTCCCCGAGATGGAACGGGCACCATATAATGAGGTGTACACTGTTCCACCACGGTTAGGGCTGCCCTCACTGGTCTGATGCAGGTGGCACCATTTCTTTTGAGCCGAAGCCTTCCCAGCGTGAAGAACGGCCCTCGGAACCGGTTTGTGCTTCGAAGGCTTTGGCTGCTGTGGTGCGTATGAGAAACTAGACGTCTGGAGCTGCTCGTGCCCAGCAGCCCCAGGGGGTTGGACATAGCGAGGGAGAGGTATTTTAACTGCCTCTGACTGTAATTTGGCCTCCAGGAGACTCTCGACGACCGAAATAACCGCGGCGCCAAAGAGACCAGAAGGATTGATGGGAGCATCAAGAAAAAAAGCTGTATCTTTCTCCTTGATCTCCGTCAAATTGAGCCAGAGGTGTCTCTCAGTGGCCACAATAATAATAATAATAATAATAATAATAATAATAATAATAATGTTTAATTTATATAGCGCCTTTCCAAAGCTCAAGGAAGCTTCACATTGACAGTAGATAACAAGCAGTTACACATAGATAGACAAACAATGGGCATTTGCCCAGTCCAAGTAATGAGCGATCGCAGTTGCAAATCACATTACATTTACAATACAAACATAAAACAGGGCAACGAACATTAATTACAGACAACATAGTGGGCAGTTGGAGTGAAGATACAATAGAATTATTGGAACCTAGGTTAACATTGTGAATGTGTTATGTCAGATTAACATTTCATGACTGATAATACTGGTTAAACAAATGTGCTTAGAGTTTATACTTAAATACATGCAATGTGGTTGTTGTCCTGAGAGCCAACGGAAGAGAGTTCCAAAGCTTGGGGACTATAACAAAAAAAGACCTGCCACCCATAGGTGATAGACGGGATCTCCGCTCACATTGGAGTTCACAGCCAGAGGATCGCAGAGTTCGAGGGGGAATATAAGGAGAAAGTAAGTCAGAGAGATAGGCTGGAGCAAGACCATTGAGTGACTTAAAAGTAAGCAAAAGAATTTTGTAAGTGATACGGGATGACACGGGTAGCCAGTGCAGTTTAAACAGAATTGGTGTGATATGGGCAGTTTTTTTGGTGTAAGTTAATAGTCTTGCGGCAGAGTTTTGAATATATTGCAAGCGTGAGATAGAGTGTGCTGGTAGACCAGAAAAAATAACAGTACAATAGTCGAGGCGAGAAGTGATGAACGCGTGTACTAGTGCTTCAGCGTCTTTTTGGCTGACATAGGCACTGAGTTTGGCAATACGACGTAGATGAAAAAAGGATGCTTTGCAAAGTTGATTATTGTAAGTGTCGAACGTCAGTGCAGGGTCAAAAATGATACCCCCCAAGTTTTTGACAGTGGCAGATGGAATTATTGATGTAGCTTCAAGGTCAAGTCTGGGATTATTACTTAATTTTTTTGTTAGAGATGGAGGGCCGGTGATTAGTATTTCTGTTTTAATCAAGTTCAGACTGAGAAAATTGGAGTTGAGCCAGGTCTTTAATTCGTTAATGCATGATGATAGTGATGTGGTCTGGAGAATAGGATCCGGTCGACAAGCAGTATATATTATACACAAGAGCTGCCATAGACCGTCCGATTGCTCTGGCGGTCTCCTTAATAGCCCTGAGAGATAAATCTGTGGCCCGACAAAGTTCTCGAACTCCATCGGGTCTCACTTCCTCACTTCTGTCCAAATCCCCCAGCAGGTCAGCCTGATAATGCTTTTAGTACTGCCATAGTGTGCAAGCAGGCTCTGGCTTGACCCACTGCCGTATATGCTTTTCCCACTAGATTAGAAATAGACTTCTTAAATGGTTTAGTGAGAGAAGCCGACGCCTTCAGGGACGATGCTGAACCGGGAGACAGATAGCTCGCAAGCGTCTGTTCTACCCGGGACATTGCCCCATATCCATACTCTCTCAACTCCCTAATATCTGAATATACATAAACTTGGGGGCTGTTACAGCATGAGTAAGGTTTTTCCCATTATCTAGACAGCTCGCTGTGCAGATCAGGAAAAAAATGGAAGGCGAAATGATGGGGGTGAAACAATAGAGGGAAGGAAGCGCTCGTTTAATTTATTTTTAGGACGAGTGCCCCTTTTCTCTGCTGGCCATTCAATATTTAATTTATCTACAGCCTTAGTAATCACCTCCACCAGCTCCTAATACGCTGGGGAAAAAGATGGCAAATCCTCTTCCCCCGTGATTGTGTCACTTTCAATACCCAGCACATCTACCTCCTCGGAGGTAGAGCACTGAAGCATTGGTCTCTCTCCCCTGGCGGAAGTAACCGAGCCGCGGGCTTCCGATACCGCAGAGAGAGCAATGGATCCTTCGGGAAAGGGAGCAGAAAAGATCCTCGGACCCGACTCCACCCCCGTAAAGAGATCCATTTGCAATCCCCAGGAATGCATTCTCCACGCTCCCTCGGCAGACGTGGGTCCTGCACCCTGAGAACCGCGAACCTGAACACTTTCCTCGAAAAGTGACAAGCGGGAGTGGAGCATGCAAAGCAAAAGCTTCTCACAATGTTGCCAATCAGCCCCCTCGAAGGCTGATACCGCATGCTCTACTCCCAAACACATCACACAAAGCTTGTGTGTGTCCCCACTCGTTAAATAATGCGAGCAGGGAGAAACACTGTGCAATTGTGTCGTCATAGTGTTTAGATATATACTGTATATCAGACAGACAACAAGTAAATATAACAGACAGATTGACACAGATCGCTTGCTGAGGCAACAGAAGCTAATGCAGGTTTGCACCGGATGCGCTTTATCTCTTCCTGGTCATGACGTCACCCGCCCGTGGCGCTCATTCTTTCCATTGGACTAGTTGACATAGATGCTTCAGACGCATTCACGCTGTAGGCGTTCCCAAAGTGTCCTCAAAAGGGAACTACGCAGTGTTTTAATTTTGCATTTTATTTTTCAGTTTCTGTTGTTAAATAACCCTAATGTAGGATGAACCCCCGAACCCCGCGCTTTACATTGATGTTAATAACACTTCTTATGCGACAGTAAAACACTGCTGTTCACTTCCAGAAGTTGTAGGGATATTTTCTTGTCACAAAAAGAATGTGAAACACGTATTTAGGTTACATAATATATAATTTAAGTTTATTTTACACTCTTTAAGCATTATCGTATCGCATATCACATTATTTAATGAGGTATCGCATATCGCATTTTTCTTCAATATCGTGCAGCCCTAGTATAGATATAAAACAGCTTCACAAATCAAGTGATGCGTCAGTTCTGGCAGGTCACGTTAGTCAAGCTCGCATCAGTGACTCTCAGCTGATCCATGTCTACCTATAGGAATACGACGCCTATCACTGTATACATACACTCACCTAAAGGATTATTAGGAACACCTGTTCAATTTCTCGTTAATGCAATTATCTAATCAACCAATCACATGGCAGTTGCTTCAATGCATTTAGGGGTGTGGTCCTGGTCAAGACAATCTCTTGAACTCCAAACTGAATGTCAGAATGGGAAAGAAAGGTGATTTAAGCAATTTTGAGCGTGGCATGGTTGTTGGTGCCAGACGGGCCGGTCTGAGTATTTCACAATCTGCTCAGTTACTGGGATTTTCACGCACAGCCATTTCAAGGGTTTACAAAGAATGGTGTGAAAATGGAAAAACATCCAGTATGCGGCAGTCCTGT
This sequence comes from Tiaroga cobitis, assembly GCA_030578255.1. NCBI lineage: Eukaryota > Metazoa > Chordata > Actinopteri > Cypriniformes > Leuciscidae > Tiaroga > Tiaroga cobitis. The sequence continues at coordinate 1,340,906 of CM060599.1, read as the reverse complement.
GGGCGAAAATGCCTTGTTGATGCTAGAGGTCAGAGGAGAATGGGACGACTGATTCAAGCTGATAGAAGAGCAACTTTGAAATAACCACTCGTTACAACCGAGGTATGCAGCAAAGCATTTGTGAAGCCACAACACGCACAACCTTGAGGCGGATGGGCTACAACAGCAGAAGACCCCACCGGATACCACTCATTTCCACTACAAATAGGAAAAAGAGGCTACAATTTGCAAGAGCTCACCAAAATTGGACAGTTGAAGACTGGAAAAATGTTGCCTGGTCTGATGAGTCTCGATTTCTGTTGAGACATTCAGATGGTAGAGTCAGAATTTGGCGTAAACAGAATGAGAACATGGATCCATCATGCCTTGTTACCACTGTGCAGGCTGGTGGTGGTGGTGTAATGGTGTGGGGGATGTTTTCTTGGCACACTTTAGGCCCCTTAGTGCCAATTGGGCATCGTTTAAATGCCACGGCCTACCTGAGCATTGTTTCTGACCATGTCCATTCCTTTACGGCCACCATGTACCCATCCTCTGATGGCTACTTCCAGCAGGATAATGCACCATGTCACAAAGCTCGAATCATTTCAAACTGGTTTCTTGAACATGACAATGCGTTCACTGTACTAAAATGGCCCCCACAGTCACCAGATCTCAACCCAATAGAGCATCTTTGGGATGTGGTGGAACGGGAGCTTCGTGCCCTGGATGTGCATCCCACAAATCTCCATTAACTGCAAGATGCTATCCTATCAATATGGGCCAACATTTCTAAATAATGCTTTCAGCACCTTGTTGAATAAATGTCACGTAGAATTAAGGCAGTTCTAAAGGCGAAAGGGGGTCAAACACAGTTTAGTATGGTGTTCCTAATAATCCTTCAGGTGAGTGTATATAAGCTCCTTCAGTATTATCAGCAGCTATCACGTTTCTTAGGAGCGGATTACCCTCTTCCCTCCCCAGCTCCACCTGTCTCAGTAAGGATTTGGCGAATTATGTTGTACTTTAATATCTTGAATTAATTATATCTGCATACATTCATGTTGGTTCTGTTCTGTTTACCCTAAGGCGGGTTATTGCTGCTAGGCTGCATAGATGCGCAGGGAGTTCTCGCCCGGAACGGAACCATACCGCCAATCCAAACTGTATGCTAATTGTCAATCGTATTTGACGATAGTGGTCCTGACAGAACTGTTTTAACCACACAGTATCATTATTTCTGTCTAACAATCATTCAGAATAATCACAGAAGTACTGGGATAAAAGTTTATAATTTGGAAATAAACACTGATGTCAACGGTAGTAACTTCGAATAAAGATGTATCAATTACATCGCTACACCAATAGGTAGCGACAAGTGACTGTAAAAAAATGTATTCCTCATTGAAGTGAAGTCTTTGAGTGAGTCATTGAATTATCCGTTCAAGATATCCGATAAAAAAACATTGATTCATCCAGTAATGAGACAAGACAAGTTTTTATGAGCGAGTTATTGAATCATTCATTCAAACTGATTTTCTTTTTAATTAATTTAAATTAATAAAATATTTTTAAATAGATTGCAGCAATTAATATTTTGTCAGAAGCTCCAGTCAATTATAACCACAGTTGTTTCTCGTGCTGCTTTTGTATGTGTCCTGAGATGCGGAGGTGGCAGCTCCGGATTGGCTATAGTCATTATTGGAGACTGCCTCCTACTGGCCGATTCTAGGAGTTTAACAGGCCTCTACTCGCCTTCTTCAGGAGCTTCTTTCAACGCTCACTCGTAGACGTTTGGTTTAGTTGCCCTTGTGTTGTTTTTGTTTATTTCAATTTTGATTTGTGTTTGAGCTTGTAGTCACAGTTGTGTTCCGTTTAATTTGTTTTCATTGGACTTGTCTACCTGTCTTCTTGTCACGTGTCATCATCATTATTAGTTCATCTGTCTCACCTGTCACCTCGTTAGTCTTGTCAGCTTTGTCTCGTTTCCCTGATCTGTTTCCCCATGTATTTAAGCCCTGTGTTTTGCCTGTTCTACATTGTAATTGGTGTGTGTGTGTGTGTGTGTGTGTGTGTGTGTGTGTGTGTGTGTGTGTGTGTGTGTGTGTGTGTGTGTGTGTGTGTGTGTGTGTGTGTGTGTGTGTGTGTGTGTGTGTGTGTGTGTGTGTGTGTGTGTGTGTGTGTGTGTGTGTGTGTGTGTGTGTGTGCGCGCCTTCTACCCGTTTTGTACCTGTTCATATTATATTGTTGGGAGTAAACGTTTATATTGGAGCTTTTTGCCTGTTCGCCTTTCTTCTACCTACACCACAACGTGAGAGGTTCTTTATTTGTAGTATTTGTTCATACTTTGTATGGGTTACAATGCCATTTATTTTCATTGTTATTTTCTTTGTCTCTGTTTAAAGCATGTGGTAGGTAGGGCAGATCATTTTGTATTTTCTTTTGATGAGGTTAAGTCGAGAGAGGGTTGAGTTTTGGGTTTTGTTTTTTTTGCCCTTGTTGGGACCGGAAGGTTTTCCCAATCAATTTTTTTTCTTCCTTCATTGTAGTAAATACCCACAAACTAAGCCTATGTCCAAAAATCTTTTCTGTAGCAGCCTGGCCCCTAGACAGCCGTAACAATTGCATGATATTTTCTTTTCTTTTTAGCGTCATGGGAGAATCGTGAAAAATTTGTGATTCTCAATTCATTCAGAATCGTGCAGCTCTTATATGCATAAATCTGTGCATGAAATCTGCATACAAACGTTTTCAAATGATGATACACCAATCAATCACTTACATACTGAAATGCATGCTTAATATATGTAATAAATGTGTGAAGAACTGAAACCACACCTCTGAAATTTTATACATGGATATTTCATCTTAATGTATTTCATCGAATCCAGAGGAGGAGTAAGAAGAGATCTGCTAATGAGAGATCTGTAATCTGGGTCTGTTCATTGTGTTTCAAACAGTTTCATATTCTTTGCAGTGTGTTGCGTCATACCTGGGCTCTCCCTCCTGCTCCTGAGCTTCTTCCTCCTCTTCCTCACTGCCGCTGTACTCGTACTCGGTCTCATCTGCAGTCGGAGCACAAGCACACGTCACACGTGAGCACAAACACACACTGTGTCAACAGGACCCGCACCCGTACCTTTCTCTCCGCGCTTCTTGCGGCAGCGGTCCAGGTGGTCTTTGAGCTGGATCCGCACCTGCCTCTCGTTGGGCTGGTCCCTGATAAAAGGATGCTTCAGGAGTTGGTCGGTGGGCGGCCGCTGCGTGTAGTTCTTCACCAGACAGCCCTCGATGAAGCTGAAGAACTTCTTGGACCTGAAAACAAGATCACGGGAGAGGAGAGCGTTTCTGGAGGAGCACCGGAGACCTTTGACCTGCTGACATCAATACGGCAATAAGATGAAGGTACTGACCATTTCTTGGACTTGAGTCTGGGTGGAGGATTTCTGGGTATGAGAAAGAGCGCGCGCATGGGATGCATATCACACAACGCTGCAAAACACCGACACACACGTCCCATGAAACCCAGTTATCAATTCAGGATATTAAAGGTAATGTTCGACCAAAAATTTTAATTGTGTCGGGACTGATTATGTGTGAAAACCAATTGCATATTTGAATGTATGCAAATGAGGAACAAATGATCTAATATATGCAGCTATATCACCACAAGAGTGAGGTGGACGACTGGTCCGGAGCCTCAGTAAGACAAGAGCAGCTCCAACGAGGACAGAAAGTCATATGTCAATTTAGGGTTAGCTCCTGGAGGGCCACAGTCTTCAGCCCCAATTAAACGCACCTAATCCAGCTCATCAAGTCCTTCAGGATTATTGGAAAACTACAGGTATGTATGTTTTTGCTATGGCACCCCTGCTTTAAATCAGCAAAGACATTAATTTCCTCTAGAATGGACTAATGGTGGAGTAAAAGCAACTGGACATCAAGAGACAGAAAGAAAGGAAGATGAGAGAGGAGGTGTGTAATGGAGTACTCACGGGGAGCGCCCTCCGCCATCTCTATAGCCGTGATCCCACAGGACCAGAGATCGCTCTACAGGGAAAGCAGAACATTGTCTCGTCAGCTCATTCATGCAGCTCAGTGTTGATGAGAAACTGCATCTGTTTAACATGCTGAATATTCCTGCAGTGCTTGATCTTCCCCTGAGGGCGTGAGGCATGTGTGTGTGTGCAGGTTATTACCCTGTAGTCGTAAGTAGCGTCCGGGTTTTCGTCACAGGCGATGACCTCCGGAGCCATCCAGTACGGCGTTCCAATGAAGGTGTTTCTGCGGCCGACGGTTCGATCCAGCTGAGCGCTGACACCAAAATCCACTGCAGACGAGACCCAGAGAGCCAACATCAGCTTACACACACCAACAACAGCTCACACACACCAACAACTCTATCACGCTTACATGGACTCAAGAAAACTTCATTCAGGCTTGAGAGGGTGAGCGGGGAGAGAGTCAACGATCTGCTCTGCACAGGCGGCGCTCGGGTGAGATCTCATCATGTGCAGAAACTAAGGCCAGAATATACTTGTTGTGAAACTGCCATCCATGTCTGACACAGAGATTGGCACCATTTTATCTTTAACCTGCTTGTTTTTACGCTGCTTTACATAAACCTTCAGGACCAATCAATCCGCTACGCCATAAAACATCAGCAAAAGAAGAAGAGAAATCAACCGTTTGTCAATCACTCTCATGCTGAATTACATCCGTGTTAAAATGTGTCTGATTACATTAAAAGGTAAAACGCAAGCGTTTAATCATAGTTGTATATTAATTATGTACATTATGTACAATACATTATAACCTCAATTTACTATTAGGATCTGATTCTGCCCTCCAGAATGTGTAAGATAATCAAATCCAGAAGGTAAACACTGGCCTGGAAAGCAAAAGTGAATTATTTAATATTTTGCATCATTTTCAATACAGTATCTGCATTCAGCCGGTTATACTGTATTAGCGCTGGTTGAACACTAGGTAGTGCTGTGGGTGATTTTCACAATAAAGGATGATTCTAAACTTGAATGAAATGAAATGAGGCATTTATATATTTAAAATATTTAAATATTTTATTTTATAAATTATATAATATTTCAAACAAAATGAAACTGAAAAAAATTAAAGGATATTAACCGATTAATTTACACATCATTTTAACCATGATCAACCGTGTGTTAAATGAGTGCAATGAGTGATCTAAAACAACATTTAAAAATAATACTTGATGTTGCTGCTTCATTTCATTCTTAATATTTAATGACAGCCTCAAAATTAGGATTTTTTTAACTCTCCATCTAAAGCAGGTATTAATATTCATTACCACAATAACCTCTTACACGTCCACGTTCACATGAAACATGCTTCTCCTGTATGAAAAACACATGAGAGGCGGCAAGAAAAGCTTGCCGTGTTCATGTAAGAACCCCTTTAGGGGCCTATACATGAAGGCTATTCTCTCAGGATATTGATGTTATAGGAACTGCTGTTGTCAGGTATGTTTAATTCATAATGTTTCCTCCTCTTTAACCCTCTGGGGACCAAAGGTTTTTTGGGGCCCTTGGGATGTTTTGACATGCACTGACATTTGTGCTTTTTTCAGTTATTTATAAACATGTTAATGGCAAAGGTGTAAATTCACTCTATATAGCACACACGGGGCTACCATAATATGTTAGCAACATGCATGTACATGTTTGTATTTTTGAGAGAATATTATTTATGCGTGGTTATTGAAAAAACTAAAAATAAAAGTTTCTGAAATAAGGCATATTGATATAAAACAAAACACATATTGATTATTTCTTCACAAGACTTTTGAAAATTGTATCATATAGTCTAGAATATTTGCTCCAAAACTATGTGAGAATCATCCTGACTACTCATTCAGATAAGTCAATAAAGTCTTTTAGAATGTGTATGACGTGTTTTGTTTGAGAAAGCTTTATGCGAGGAGGCTTGATCTCTCATTAGTATGTATCCATTTCACACCTGAGAAAGACAAAGACCCTCCCATAATGGCCCTATTAGGTGCTATCAGGCCATATCATTATGAAGAGCCTTGCAGAAAGAATGAGGAGATTTAAAAAAGAATGGCTTTTAGATTGTTTGGATTTATTTACAACACACACACACACACACACACACACTGCTTGGAATAAGTGAACACACCTATGCTAAAGTTGACTAAAAAGAGGAATAAAAAAATCGTAATGCCTTAATTAAAAAAATGAGGAAAACTCCAACCTTTAGGGACATGAATAATGTCCTTGAATTCTTTGTGAATGAAAAATTTATCACAAATATTTAAATGTTCATTTTAAAATACAGGGTGCATACGTCTGGACACTTCTATCACACACCCTTCACCATATAGACAAGGTTTTATTTCAGTTCAAAGTTAGAGTTGGAAAAATCTTGAAAAGAAAATTGTCTTTTCCATAAATGTCTTAGTTTGATCATACATATTTCAAAGTTGAGGATTCATTATTTTGATTTAGCTTGGATTGGAACAAACACTAGACTATAACATCTTAGTTGATTAGTTTATTGACAAAACATACTATATATTTAACATATGAGCAGAAACTCCTAACAAAGCTTATTTGATGTCTATTTTAGAGTAAAAACTTTATACTCTATCCAAAACTAGTCAACAAAATGTCTTTTATTTCATCTATAACAGTGCGTATCTGTGCGTTCATTCATTCATACACACACACACACACACACACACACACACACAGAAACATGATTCACATTTAAACAGTATGCTATTTTTCCGTTTACAGACACTAACGTTATTCTATATCGCGATTAGAACAAAGCACAAGCATAAAACACTTACACACTTCTCAGCTGAATCTGTTGCTCCTCCTCGTGGTGAAAATAAACCAGCACTTGTTCTGAGGTAGGTAAATGTCCCAGGATTGTTCCTCATAGCCGCTCAAGATGACAGTAGATTAATCTGACTAAAAAATATAGTGTGTTTTCAGAGTTTATGGGCGTTAACGCGTCTCAATGTGGTGCTTCACGTATTTGCGTTTGAATAGCGCGTGCTCTCCGTGGGCGTGTCACATTACCGGAGATAATGAGCTGAGAGAAAGATAATTAGAATGGCTGACACGTCTCTCTTTTTATATAGATGACATAAACGGAGAATATTTATTTTAGTTTTGAATCGGATCATTTAAAAGTACAAACTCAAATGATTTAAAAGATATATTGCTCATGTCTGGGTGAATAGTATTTGCTGAGTTTTGTTGAAGATTAGAGACGTGCTCCAGGAAAAAAGTTCACGGTGACTGAGAGGCAGAACGCACACCCTGTTTATATTCTTTATTTTACAAAAGCACAATATTTTATTTCGATTGTATGTGGGCACATAAAAAAGTAGACATTTAACAGATTATTTTCTCATATTTCTTAACTCTATATGAACAGAAATGATGGTAGTACTTTAAGTCTATTTTTCTGCTATGTGAAAAAACGAGCAAAACGCGCCGGCGCGTTTCTGGTCCCCAGAGGGTTAAACTGCTATAATAATTAATACCAGTCTCGTTATCACTGTAAACTGTGGCAAAACAGTGCGATTAACTGGATTAGATAAGAGCTGTCAGATTTACCCGAGTGAAAAAGAAAACAAATAAAACAAGCAAGCGTTTGTTTATTCCTGATGAATTTGTTCAAGAAAGGATATTCTCATGAGTCTGAGAAAACTCTTCCATAAAAGGCTTGTCTACCGCATGCATCAAACCGCGAGAACTGGAGATGTGACTGTATTCGGGATAAATGTACAGAAAGCAGAGAATCAGTAGAGATCTGACCTAGTTTGACCTCTGCATTCTCAGTCAGCAGCACATTCTGGCCCTTGATGTCTCTGTGGATGACGTGATGAGCGTGCAGGTGGGCCAACCCCTGATGAAGAGAAGAGAAGAGGCAATGAGGAGAGGGGAGGGGAGCGGAGAGGAGAGGAATAGAATAGGAGAGGAGAGGGGAAGAGAGGTGAGGAGAGGGATAGGGATAGGAGAGAAGAGAAGAGGAGGGGAGGGGAGGGGAGGGGAGGGGAGAGGGATGGGAGAGAAGAGGAGGGGAGGGGAGAGGGATAGGAGAGGGAGGGGAGGGGAGAGGGAGGGGAGGGGAGGGGAGAGGGAGGGGAGGGGAGGGGAGAGGGAGAGGGAGGGGAGGGGAGGGGAGAGGGAGAGGGAGAGGGAGGGGAGGGGAGAGGGAGGGGAGGGGAGGGAAGAGGGAGGGGAGGGGAGGGGAGGGGAGAGGGAGGGGAGAGGGAGGGGAGGGGAGAGGGAGGAGAGGGGAGAGGGAGAGGAGGGGAGGGGAGAGGGAGAGGAGGGGAGGGGAGAGGGAGAGGAGGGGAGGGGAGAGGGAGAGGAGGGGAGAGGGAGGGGAGAGGGAGGGGAGAGGGATGGGAGAGGGATGGGAGGGGAGAGGGATAGGAGAGGAGAGGAGAGGGATAGGGATAGGGATAGGAGAGGAGAGGAGGGATAGGGATTCGAGAGAAGAGGAGGTGAGAGGGATAGGAGAGAAGAGGAGAGGGATAGGAGAGGAGAGGAGAGGAGGAGAGGGATAGTGATAGGAGAGAAGAGGAGGGGAGAGATAGGGATAGGAGAGGAGAAGAGAGGAGAGGAGGAGAGAGGGACAGGAGAGGAGAGGAGGGAATGAGAGACGAGGAGAAGAGAGGGATAGGAAAGGAGAAGAGAGAAAATTAGGAGAGGAGAGGAGAGAAGAGGAGGAGACAGGAGAGGCGAGGGGAGGAGAGGGGAGGCGAAGAGAGGAGAGGAGGAGAGGAGAGGAGGAGAGGGATAGGGATAGGAAAGGAGAGGAGAGGAGAGGAGAGGAGAGGAGAGGAGAGGAGGGATAGGGATAGGAGAGAAGAGGAGGTGAGAGGGATAGGAGAGGAGAGGAGGAGAGGAGAGGGATAGTGATAGGAGAGAAGAGGAGGGGAGAGAGATAGGGATAGGAGAGGAGAAGAGAGGAGGAAGGAGAGAGGGATAGGAGAGGAGAGGAGGGAATGAGAGATGAGGAGAAGAGAGGGATAGGAAAGGAGAAGAGAGAAATAGGAGAGGAGAGAAGAGGAGGAGACAGGAGAGGCGAGGAGAGGATGAGGCGAGGATGAGGCGAGGAGAGGATGAGGCGAGGAGAGGAGAGGATGAGGCGAGGAGAGGATGAGGCGAGGATGAGGCGAGGAGAGGATGAGGCGAGGAGAGGATGAGGCGAGGAGAGGAGAGGATGAGGCGAGGAGAGGAGAGGATGAGGCGAGGAGAGGATGAGGCGAGGAGAGGAGAGGAGAGGAGAGGAGAGGAGAGGAGAGGAGAGGAGAGGAGAGGATGAGGAGAGGAGAGGAGAGGAGAGGATGAGGAGAGGATGAGGAGAGGAGAGGAGAGGAGAGGAGAGATAACTCAATCAGCAGCTCTAAACACACACATCCACTGTCATGTTAGTGTCAACATGCGCTTCATACCCTGAGAATTTCTCTGGAGATGTACGCGATCCAGTCTTCTTTCAGTGTGTTTCCTTTCGTGTTTTTCACAAGGTCTGTTATTGAGCCGGCTCCACAAAACTCCATCACTAGCTACACAAACAACAGACACAGATTTACTGCACATACATAATTTAAAATCTAATAAATCTAAATATAAAATCTCAGAAAACAGGAGCAAATAAAGAAACCTACTTTTGGCTTTTATTTGTACCCCTAGAGTAATAAAGCAGACTGTACATGTACTTTTTCCAGACCACTCGAGAACATATACACGTGGCCTCAGAGTCTGGATCTGGATCTGTGCAGTGAGTGTGATTTCTGGAAACTGTCAGGTTCTTCTGTCATCAGCAAAGGTAATGGGAATGAAGTCTCTAGGTTTAACTTCATCAAAGATGAATTTGGCATTTAATGTTAACATGTGAAGCAGCCATCTGCGTTTTAAGACTTTATTTATGATGAAATATATCTTGAAGGAGATTTTAATTATAACTGAACCCATAGGAATCAAGTAAGAATCCACTAAGAATACATTAAGATCCAACTGGCATTTTACTGGATAAACTAATGGCGCTTTTCCACTGCATGGTACGGCTCGGTACGGCTCAGTACGGTTCGGCTCGCTTCGCTTTTCCACTGCGTGGTACGACTCGGCTCAGCACGGCACGGCTCGCTTTAGCTTGGTTTGCTTTTCCACTGTAGTTAGTAGGGCTGTAACGATACGCGATATAAAATCGAAATCGCGATACTCAGGTCCACGATCCTGTATCGCGATGTGAGAAGGCAGAATCGCGATCACACCCCTTCCAACAGGGCTCGAATTTCGGCGCGGGATTGCGGGTATTGCGCATAATTCTAATCATTCCCGCAGGTCTCCCATTTCTAATGCGGGAAATACCCGCAATCGTAATCCACACAGATAATAAAATCAAATCATTCTTTTAACAACTATCTTCCAGACGCAATTTCACAAACAGCGTGAGTGTTCAGCGGTGCCGCGCGCGTCTTCTATCTCTTCTCTCATAATGTGTTGTGCAAGGCAGGCGCTGCATGCGGCGATAATACACACTCGCGTTTTGGAGTCGGGACCATAGACTGTAAACGTCTTTTTAAGTCTTACCAGTTTAAACATTCAAGCAATTTTAAACTAATCAGTGCTCGCGCGCTCTCTGAGAGATTATTTTCTATGCGCACATTCATAGAAAATCCGCCTCAAAAATAGCTGGCCAGTAACTATTTTTCGCGGATTATATTGCTTTAACACGCAAAATTGTCAATTTCGGTCTTTGTGAGTAGGCTATACTCTAAACATAGTCGGTTTTGTCTTTAATAGGCATAAAACGCATGCCAGTATAATGAACACAGGATCCGTGCACTAGCTCTTAAAGTGACGGAAGCCATATGTGTCTGTCATTAATTTTGTTGTCAAAACAACAAAAGACGGCTTTAAGTTAAAGGAATCAGGATTAATAGCCTATGTATTTAATTTATTCCGGACTAAAATACTACCCAGTGTTATTTTCCATTTGATTACTTTATTCAGTTTCTGTATGTGAATACTAGTGTTAGACCTATTCAAAAAGTTTTCTCTTTAATTGTCTTTAATGGTATCTTTATTCTATTGTATTTATTTGTGCTACTTTTTTCAATTTAATTAAACAATTTAAATCAAGCTTCCTTGTGATGTGTAAATTCTTAACAACAATATTACCCCATTGTAAAAATGCAATGAGCGTAAACATTTAGGCAAGATAAATGTAATAATTTTGTTTGGAAAAAACTCTTTGGTGTTTAGATTATACAGGTTTTTCCTAATGTTATTTAATAAAAATACCGGTATTTTTTTTCTTCTCTCAAAATCTCTTTTTTTCACCACAAGCCCCGCCCCCTCAAGCCCCGCCCCCGTGATAGAATCGCGATACGAATCGAATCGTGGGTCAAAAATCGTGATACGAATCGAATCGTGGGTTTGGTGTATCGTTACAGCCCTAGTAGTTAGTACCGCTTTAAAGTGGGTGGGATTATAGACTGATCATTTATCCGCTCCTCAGCAACCAACGAGAGGAACGTCTGCACTCTGCACTTCGTCCACTGACCATGATTCAGCCATTTCTTTTTTTAGACTTTTTTTTTCTTTCATTTTTCTTCAAGCAAGTCAAGCAAGTAGTTTTAAAACAGGTGCTACAGTGGTGGCTGTTACTATCTATTTAAATCTAGCGGGTTTGATGTCTCGCAAATACAATGACGCTGGTAGTGACGATTCTGTCTGACCAATCAGTGATCTGCAGTGTTTTCACATCACATTTTAGTATCGGTACGGTACGCTTGGAACCTCGACAGAGGTGGAACCATTTAAAGCGAGCCGAAGTGAGCCGTACCGTGCCGTACCATGCAGTGGAAAAGAGCCACAAGTGAGCCGTACCGAGCCGAGCCGTACCGTACCATGCAGTGGAAAAGCGCCAAAGCGTGCCGTACCGAACAGTGCCATACCGTACCATGCAGTGGAAAAGCGCCATAAAATTGATTTCTTTACAACTGGTTCCAAATAATGACAGATTTAACCCTCTGGTACTGTACGCATGTAGGTCAAAAATGATCGAAATGTTTTATTTAAATGAAATGATTGTAATATTTTAGTTCGATAATGTTTTTAGGGGCCAAGCCCTGAAGGTGCTGTAGCCCCTATTGGAATTGTTACTTTTATTATTCTTCCCGAATGGGAGTCTATGGCAGCCCTATGAACGGAACATGAGAAAATTATGAAAATTGGCACACTTGTAGTGATGGTAATGAATAGAATTCTGACAAACTTTGGGGTGCCTATGACCAACTGTATAGCGCCACCACCAGTTCAAAAATTCACATTTGAAACGGTTATAACTTTTGAACAATTTGATCTAGAAAAATGAAATTTAGTACACCTGATTACTCTCTTTATGCTGATCACATCTTACATCTTACTTTAAGACTCCGCCCATTACAGTAGTGGCCATTTTCAAAAGTACAGTATTCAGTTTTCACTACTCCTTCAAATTTTGTCCAATTCTTATGAAAATTGTCTCAGGTGATCTTTAGACCAAGCCACACAGAAAATAGTAAACAGAATTGTTTTTATTCATCTTTGTTCAAAAGTTATGATGTTGTGAACTTAACGAGGTCGACCCGAAATTGGTTCAGAGGCTGTATCTCGGCCAAACTTTGATCAATGAAGTGAAAATTGGTAGGCTTTATTGAAACCATGACCTCAGGGTACATGCCAAATTTAAGAACAGCACCACCTACAGGTCATGAGATCTGAATCAGTGTCAACTGAGTGGCGCAATCTGCTAAGCCACAGGCTCCGAAGCTTTAAGGTCGTGGGTTTGAATCCAGTATGGCACATGCCCAGACCGCAAGAGGTACTGTGGCCAGAAATGGTGCGAGATGTTGCTTCCGTTTCAGACATTGCATTTTGTATTCAGATGAGATGATTCTTAGAAAGGCACAGTGTATTTTTGTACAAAATCTTCATTTTGAGTTGATTCTAACTTGAACTATGGAACTTCGCCATTTGTGTGAACACACGTCTTCCCATAGGTGAGAACAAGATGAGTGACAGGCACCTGACCCAGAGATTGTGGGTCTGATTACTGTGTGGTACAACCTTATAAAATTGTGTCCTATGTTTTTACATAGTGATTACTTGTATGTGAAGAATATGTGAGCAAGTATGCACTAATCTTTCTTCCTCTTGTATGTTTTTTGTTTATTCTGTGTTCATTCTCATCTGAACTTCTGTTCGTTGTGAGTTCATTCTCATCAGTAATTCTGAACCTTGATTGATTGATTATTTTATTTCTTTCATCTTTGAGCTTTCAGTCATTTGTTTGTGCACACTACCAAACGCTTCCACTAGGTGAAATACGACTACAAATGCATTCATTTTTTATTGTGAACAATACAACTATTTTTTTAGTAGAATTTTTTTCAAGAACATTTAACATTTTCAAATCATGTCCATGAATTATTATTTTTTTGCGTTCACACAGCAAGTGCCAAAACCTTTAACAAGTCTCGTACCATTCTGATGAAGTAAAATATTCAACAACAAAAAAAGATTTTTTGCCCAAAATTGACCAAACAGCACCAGAGGGTTAATTAAACCAAAATTCCTCCAGGATTTCTTCTTTTCTAAAAACGCAGCTTGCAATACAGAGCCTTTTTTGACACTTTTTTTATCTTCCTTGGATTACAGTAGAGGAATAAAGCGCTTTAAATCCAGTGAACTGGTTGAAGACTTTAAGGAAAACTCCTCTCTATCTGTCGTCACATGCTGTTGTCATCAGTCTACAGGCTGAAATGTCATGTATTTCTTGCATTTATGTCTGGGCTGGAGGCAGAATGTGTTTTCCTTTCCTCCATGTTTAGTTAGATTTACATGGTTGCACTTGACATTTTTTTTGTTGGGAAAAAAATAGAATAAATTCAGCCTGTGTGTGTGTGTGTCTGTGTGTATGCAGCGTTTGTCTCGAGTATGTCGTGTGTGAGAGTGAGAGAGCGTCACTAACCCACAGCTGGTCGTCGTGTCCTGGAGGACTCTTCTTAATGAACGCACCGTAATACGTGGCAATGTTTCTGTGATGAGAGTATTTCTTCAGCATGTTAATCTCCAGCTTAATCTCCTCTTCTTCATCCTGAACACACACACGGGAAGTGTCATGAATACAGTTATGTAGTATTTGAGGTCAGTGTCTATATGGATTTTAAATGACAATCGATCAAACTTGGTTGGTGTAAATCAACGCGACAAGCAATAAACCCCAATCATTCCACACGCTTCGCTAATATCCAAAGCTATGAAGGGTTCCGCAAAGTTTTTTTATCTTTAAATCAATTCTTACCTTCTATAATGAAAATAATATGGACAGATTTTCTCTACAATAAATAAGCATAACTGAGCAAAAAAAACAACAACAAAAGAAAACACAGATCATGAGACATTTTTCAAACTATTTTCTGAAGGCAGTCAGTCACGGTGGTTTGGGCGAGTAAATGAGGACAGAAAGCTGACGTGGGTGTGTGTGTGTGTGTGTGTGTCGTGATGAACGAGAGACCTGAGCCTTACAGATGCCAGCGTACGCAACCGTTATACTGACAAACATCACAAGCACAAATCTCTGCTCTTATGAATTATGAATAAATCTACATGAATAATGAATAATATGAATCAAATGTATGCTAGAAATGGCTAAGAATGGGGTAATTGAATGATTTGTTCATATAATGATCTAGTCTGTTTTTAACACGCTAGATATTACAGACCAAATCCCTCTGAACTTTTGACAACATTTAATCCAGGAATCAAAAGGTTTATATTTGACACTTGGCAAATAACACTAGTAATAACTATTATAATAGTATAATAACACTTTATCAATGCAGTGAGTTTTGTGCAGGCAATCAGGACTCACATTTTTGCTTTTCACAAAATGTATACATCTGGAAAGACATGAATGTATACATGTCTAGCAAACTAGCAAAAGAACAAAGTATTTACTGCACTGTCATCTTGCATCAAATACAAATATGGTAGGTTGGTTTATCTTCTCACAAACTAGAGATTAAAAACTGCTTGGCTTCTTAGAAAGCAAAATAATCTGCGCTCGATTAAAGGACCAAATGCTACGCTAGCTCTACCATTCTTCTTTCTATTAGACTGTATCATAGATATAAACACTAGATGTCGCCTGGCTACGGCAGTTCATTGGAACGAATGCGTCAATAGAGCCGCCATCTTGAAACAGGGGAACCCCTCATCAGCGCCAATGTAGGAAATGCTCTAACGGAAATAAAATCACCATAAATCGTCATGAATGCGATTTTCTAGTTGTTTTGGTTCGTTCCAACGGTCAGACATGTATTTATCATTGAGTCCAGAGAAATGTTCAAAAATGTACAAAATTTCACAATCTTGTAAAATGTAATCCCTTGATGTCTGGTTTTTAGATTTCGTTCGTGTGGACATCCATATGCAGCACAAAAGTCCAGCATCATCCATGAATTCAGCATTACCTAGCTACTTCCTATGACAAGACCCCTGTTCCAAGATGGCGGCGGTTTCGACGCATGTTTAGAACCCCAAGGCGACATCTAGTGTTTATATCTATGAGACTGTATAATGAAAAGAAGGCAGACACTTGGGATGTGTTGTTATTGTACTCCCGAGCATGTTTGGTATATTTGGATTTTGTATATCTGTTTTTATAGTTTTATGGGTAGTTTTACTTTCTGATGTACTTAATGCGTTAATTCAATCGTAATATTGCTAAGCAGAAAAGTAAATAAACTTCAACTTTGCATATCAAACCAGGCTGATTCCTTTCTTGTGGTCTAATATATTGTGTTCAAACTGAAATAAATCGACACGCAGGCAGAAATGTGTCTTAAATACATGACAAACCTCCCTAAATCATGACAACACATCAAGGAAGTGTTTTCACTAGCTTAAAACTAGACAAAATATGTTTTAAATATGTTATTAAGTATTTCTATATAATCTGTAGAAATACTTTTGGTCTAAACTCAGTGTCTGTCTTGGTATTTTTCGCATTATTGTTGTAATTCTAAACTTGAGCACATTGAAGTGAAGTGAAGTCAGTGCACTTACTTCAGTCACGTCCATGACTTTGATGGCCGCCAGCTGTCCGGTTTTGACATGTCGACCCTGAACGGAAACACAGAGGAAATAAGTTAGAATATGCAACAATTATTAACAGAAACAATACACTTTAATAGTGCTGTAGGGATGCACTGAATTTTCAGCCGCTTAAAGTGAAAACAGGCTGAAGTTTGTGGACAAAAATCTGCAACGGAAGCATTACTTCAAAATCCAATAACCTGAAGATTAACATGGATGAAAAGCAGGGTTGATGTGAAATGATTCTGGTTTCACTGAATTCACTGTAAATGGAAGACTGTGATGGACTGTGTCCCACTTCCACCTAAACGAACACTAGCTGTCTTCCCTAAGCACTTCCCCTCGGAGGAAACACCGTTCCATTCCGTCAAGTGGACAAGAGAAGTTTAGATGGACAGACCCTCGGCTTCAGGCAACTTCATACCCAAAATGCAACGGGATTGTGATGTCACAGCAGAATGCACACAACTCGATGTACAAGAGAAGCGTTATATTGCAGAAGGAACTGGATGAATATTTGCAAATGCATCATTTTCCTGTTATCTCTATAAAGCTGCTTTGAAACAATCTGTTGTAAAAAGCGCTGTAGAAGTAAAGATGGGTTGATTGTTTAACGATCACTGTAGTGCAGGACTCTCCAACCCTGATCACATGAAGCAGCGAATCAAGGTGTTCAGGGTCACTTGAAGATTACAGGCAAGTGTGCTGAAGCCAGTCTTTCATCTGAAGTCTGAGTCAGGTCTGGAGTCGATTAGAGTCACTAACTATTCTCTGGTTGGAGCTGAAGTCTATTAAGGACACTAACTCCTCTCTGGTTGGAGCTGAAGTCTATTAGAGTCACTAACTCCTCTCTGGTTGGAGCTGAAGTCTTGTAGAGTCACTAACTCCTCTCTGGTTGGAGCTGAAGTCTATTAGAGTCACTAACTCCTCTCTGGTTGGAGCTGAAGTCTTTTAGAGTCACTAACTCCTCTCTGGTTGGAGCTGAAGTCTATTAAGGTCACTAAGTCCTCTCTGGTTGGAGCTGAAGTCTATTAAGGTCACTAATTCCTCTCTGGTTGGAGCTGAAGTCTATTAGAGTCACTAACTCCTCTCTGGTTGGAGCTGAAGTCTATTAGAGTCACTAACTCCTCTCTGGTTGGAGCTGAAGTCTATTAGAGTCACTAACTCCTCTCTGGTTGGAGCTGAAGTCTATTAGAGTCACTTACTCCTCTCTGGTTGGAGCTGAAGTCTATTAAGGTCACTAACTCCTCTCTGGTTGGAGCTGAAGTCTATTAAGGTCACTAATTCCTCTCTGGTTGGAGCTGAAGTCTATTAGAGTCACTAACTCCTCTCTGGTTGGAGCTGAAGTCTATTAGAGTCACTAACTCCTCTCTGGTTGGAGCTGAAGTCTATTAGAGTCACTAACTCCTCTCTGGTTGGAGCTGAAGTCTATTAGAGTCACTTACTCCTCTCTGGTTGGAGCTGAAGTCTATTAAGGTCACTAACTCCTCTCTGGTTGGAGCTGAAGTCTATTAGAGTCACTAACTCCTCTCTGGTTGGAGCTGAAGTCTATTAGAGTCACTAACTCTACTAACTCCTCTCTGGTTGGAGCTGAAGTCTATTAGAGTAACTACTCCTCTCTGGTTGGAGCTGAAGTCTATTAAGGTTACTAAAAGACTTCAGCTCCAACCAGAGAGTAGTTAGTTACTCTAATAGACTTCAGCTCCAACCAGAGAGGAGTTAGTGACCTTAATAGACTTCAGCTCCAACCAGAGAGGAGTTAGTGACTCTAATAGACTTCAGCTCCTACCAGAGAGGAGTTAGTGACTCTAATAGACTTCAGCTCCAACCAGAGAGGAGTTAGTTACTCTAATAGACTTCAGCTCCAACCATAGAGGAGTTAGTGACTCTAATAGACTTCAGCTCCAACCAGAGAGGAGTTAGTGACTCTAACAGACTTCAGCTCCAACCAGAGAGGAGTTAGTGACTCTAATAGACTTATAGACTTCAGCTCCAACCAGAGAGGAGTTAGTGACTCTAATAGACATCAGCTCCAACCAGAAAAGAGTTAGTGACTCTAACTCCTCTCTGGTTGGAGCTGAAGTCTATTAGAGTCACTAACTCTACTAACTCCTCTCTTGTTGGAGCTGAAGTCTATTAGAGTCACTTACTCCTCTCTGGTTGGAGCTGAAGTCTATTAGAGTCACTAACTCCTCTCTTGTTGGAGCTGAAGTCTATTAGAGTCACTAACTCCTCTCTTGGTGGAGCTGAAGTCTTTTAGAATCTCTAATTCCTCTCTTGGTGGAGCTGAAGTCTATTAGAGTCATTAACTCTTTTCTGGTTGGAGCTGAAGTCTATAAATCTATTAGAGTCACTAACTCCTCTCTGGTTGGAGCTGAAGTCTATTAGAGTCACTAACTCCTCTCTGGTTGGAGCTGAAGTCTATTAGAGTCACTAACTCCTCTCTGGTTTGAGCTGAAGTCTATTAGAGTCACTAACTCCTCTCTGGTTGGAGCTGAAGTCTTTTAGAGTCACTAACTCCTCTCTGGTTGGAGCTGAAGTCTATAAATCTATTAGAGTCACTAACTCCTCTCTGGATGGAGCTGAAGTCTATTAGCGTCACCAACTCCTCTCTGGTTGGAGCTGAAGTCTATAAATCTATTAGAGTCACTAACTCCTCTCTGGTTGGAGCTGAAGTCTATTAGAGTCACTCTCTGGTTGGAGCTGAAGTCTATTAGAGTCACTAACTCCTCTCTTGTTGGAGCTGAAGTCTATTAGAGTCACTAAGTCCTCTCTGGTTGGAGCTGAAGTCTATTAAGGTCACTAACTCCTCTCTGGATGGAGCTGAAGTCTATTAGCGTCACCAACTCCTCTCTGGTTGGAGCTGAAGTCTATAAATCTATTAGAGTCACTAACACCTCTCTGGTTGGAGCTGAAGTCTATTAGAGTCACTCTCTGGTTGGAGCTGAAGTCTATTAGAGTCACTAACTCCTCTCTTGTTGGAGCTGAAGTCTATTAGAGTCACTAAGTCCTCTCTGGTTGGAGCTGAAGTCTATTAAGGTCACCAACTCCTCTCTGGTTGGAGCTGAAATCTATAAATCTATTAGAGTCACTAACTCCTCTCTGGTTGGAGCTGAAGTCTATAAATCTATTAGAGACACTAACTCCTCTCTGGTTGGAGCTGAAGTCTATTAGAGTCACTCTCTGGTTGGAGCTGAAGTCTATTAGAGTCACTAACTCCTCTCTTGTTGGAGCTGAAGTCTATTAGAGTCACTAAGTCCTCTCTGGTTGGAGCTGAAGTCTATTAAGGTCACTAACTCCTCTATGGTTGGAGCTGAAGTCTATTAGAGTCATTAACTCCTCTCTGGTTGGATCTGAAGTCTATTAGAGTCACTCTCTGGTTGGAGCTGAAGTCTATTAGAATCACTAACTCCTCTCTGGTTGGATCTGAAGTCTATTAGAGTTACTAACTCCTCTCTGGTTGGAGCTGAAGTCTATTAGAGTCACTAACTCCTCTCTGGTTGGAGCTGAAGTCTATTAGAGTCACTAACTCCTCTCTGGTTGGAGCTGAAGTCTATTAGATTGACTAACTTCTCTCTGGTTGGAGCTGAAGTCTATTAGAGTCACTAACTCCTCTCTGGTTGGAGCTGAAGTCTATTAGAGTCACTAGCTCCTCTCTGGTTAGAGCTGAAGTCTATTAGAGTCACTAACTCCTCTATGGTTGGAGCTGAAGTCTATTAGAGTCACTAACTCCTCTCTGGTTGGAGCTGAAGTCTATTAGATTGACTAACTTCTCTCTGGTTGGAGCTGAAGTCTATTAGAGTCACTAACTCCTCTCTGGTTGGAGCTGAGGTCTATTAGAGTCACTAACTCCTCTCTGGTTCGAGCTGAAGTCTATTAGCGTCACTAACTTCTCTATGCGATGAAAATGTGATCTCTAAAAGCATCATGCATAACAGATCATCTTGTGTCATAAATCGTTGAAATGGTCTTAACTGAGGCTTTTGCATTACATTTTGCTATATAACTTTGCGAAACATCAGTAAACCATAGCAAATCACACGATTTTATTTAGAGCAGGATGTCTCGATTCCAACGAGCCTAAACACAACATGACACGCAGATCCTGAGAAAATCCTCACAGAGTGACAAGACATGGCTAAAGCTTCTTCTAAAGGATTTCGCTGATCGACACGTGGCGATCATGACGCAGCGCCATCTGAAGTTTAACCAATGGAAACTGGATCTCAGGTGATTAGGTACAGATTCAGGGACGATATGTAGAGATTATCATCACTGCTGATTATAACTTATTTGAGACCAATTATTCTCCTCTAATTCAAACAATTAAAAACGATTTGAAAAAGTGGACCGGTTTGCCGACTTCCCTTCTTGAGTCAAGGTTCTAAAAATGAATATTCTCAATCGATTGGTTTCAGAATCTTCCATGTTATTTGACTCCAGCCTTTTTAAATAATTTAATTCTCACACATCTCATATCTGGAATAAGCAACAGAGATAATGGATTGACCTTGAATCTCTTGTTACCCCAGAAGACGAGAGTCCCTCCCATTGAGCAACAATATAGACCACATCAATTCCCTCATTGATAATGCAATTATTCATTATACATTTCGAAGGGATGTGAGAAAATATTAAAATTTTCCTCAAGTAATGTCTGCTCGCTCTCCCCTGGCTTTGAATCCTGATTCTCTGACTCGGATCAGGAGAATTGGTCTGTTGGAGCTCCAAGGGTTTGTCTGATTTCTCAGGCTTGATGATTTCTGAATTTTTAAAGTCATTTGAACAAATGAACGAGTTTAACATTTTCCCTATAGATCTATTGAAATACCAAACAGAGTCTCTTTTAACTCTGCTTAAACTTTTAACTCTGATTTTCAAGAGATTATTTCAGTTGTGTGTATTGCTGTATTCTGATTCCCTGAAGCCACTGTGGGAACGGGATCTGAAGGAATCATCTGAGATCTCAGACTAAGATCTGTAATGATATTTCTACAAAGTGTACGTCAATTTTTCTATAATTTTTTTTCACAGGATTTCCTTTACAACTGTTTGCCTCCATTGAATGTCTCTAGTTGCTCTATTCTCCGTTTTAAATGTAAGAGACACGGGCACATTTTTCCAGATATTTTGTTCCTGTGATCGCATTCAGCCATTCTGGAAAATACCTGCTAAACGGTTCATTTCATCCCCTTTTTATCTGCTGATCCATATACCTGAAAACTTTGACGCAGATACCTATCTTTATTTATAATTCTCTTAAATCTGGGTAAATGTATTCTACTGAGGTGGTCTGCTCAGTTCCCATGTGGATACCTCAGTTATCTGCCTTTTTTTCTTTGGAGAAACTAACTTATGATCTCAATTAGAGCCCGACCGATATGGATTTTTGGGGGCCGATGCCGTTACCGATATTGGTAAAAAAAAAAAAAAAAAAATGCCGATATCGATATATCAGGCGATATTATTTATGTGAATATTATAGTACAGAACCAGTCAAAAGTTTGGACACATTTTCAAACAAAATGTGTACGCAAAAGTGTACACTAAGTGCACACAACTCATAGCATCTTTTGCGCCCGTTTTGTCGAGTATCCTCAGAAGAAAAGTCTTAAATGAATTAAATAAAATCTTAAATGAAAGTAAAGAGTAGTGAGAGAATGAGATGTGAGATCATGTCAGCAGGTCTTAAAGTGACAGCAGCCACTCATTCTCTCTGTCAGTAAAGTTAACTAAAGAACAAAGGGATCAGTGAAAATTACTCACTGCTCTTGACTAAAGAAAGCTCATAGCTTTAATAACGATTAATCTATATTTACTTTATAATTTATGCAGTGCGGACTATTTTATAACCTTATTCAATTTCTGTATATAAGTATATTTCATACCTGTTAGACAGAAAAGGCACAGGTAAATATGACATTTATTATGGGTTTATGTAAGGTTTGTTTTAAGTTCACTTAAATTAAAAGTTGTTATATTTTTTGAAGCCTAATAAATGTTTAAAATTTGGGGGGGAAATCATTTCCATCGAGACATCAGTAGCTATATTAATATCAGTGATACTGGCCTTCATTCATAAAAAGATGCCATTATACAATTATTTTAAATATACTGTCTTTATGTTGTGTCTACATTACAGTGGAAATTGAGTCTCACCTTATTTCAATTTTATTTACACACAAAACAAAATTTTGTAATAATATAAAATGATTCTCTAAAGTCTTGGCGATCGGCCCCTATTAAACAATAAAGAAAGTCAGACATCTTATTCTTGTTTAATAGCCAACTATTCTTTTTGCCAGAATTTATAATCATAATCAAATTATTTCCTGATTTTGTATCACCATAGTCCTTAAATGTATGTGAATGCAGGGGGATTAAAATCAAAAACATTTCCCCCATTTTGTGTCCCCCCCACTTCTCAAACCAAAGTTACACCCTTGTAGAACATTATACATTTCTATTATTCAAATCAGTTAAATGATTATTAGGCTGAACAGATTAGGTCAGCCGGAACCAGGGACACTTCCTACAACACCCGATGTACTCGTTACATCATAAGAAGAATAGCATCTACACTAATGTTAGTCTTCCCATTTATTCCGAGGTTTACTGACGTCAGCCGGATCTGGGCCGTATGAGGATCAGACGGAGGACCTGCGCCTGGACATGGCCACAACGCATCATTGCAGTGCCAGCCTCATTAGCGCTGTGAAGGCCTCATGGACACCTCAACAAACTCGCCTCCATACCGGCGTGACTCCGACCTCCAACCAGAGGGAACTGGATAATATTGTGAATGTTCTGATCCAATCTGACTTTTGACCTGTAATGCTGCCTGAATCATAATCATACACTGTTCGTTGGTTGGCCAGAGGAGAACTGAGCGACTGAGTCTGGGTTTTCCCAAGGGTTTTTCTCCATTCTGTCACTGATGGAGTTTTGGTTCCTTCACTGTCACCTTGGCTTTTGGCTTGCTTGGTTGGGGACATTTAATATTCAACAATATTATTGATCTGCCTTACTTCAGGTGGATGATGACGCAATTTTCTTCTAGAAACAAAGTTTGTTGTATTATTTTCATGTTATCATTGTGAAGCTGCTTTGATACAATCTGTATTCTAAAAAGCGCTATATAAATAAAGGTGACTTGACTAATGATAAATGCATTTAAATCTAAACCGTGACTTTGATGATCAGGGTTGATTGTGATATTCTTGTGTTGGCTAGTAGAAGTCCTGAATGGCCAGTAACTCAAAGTGGCTGATGATTGAAAAGCTTAATTTCAAACCTTGATGCCGTTTATTGTGTGAACATGCGAAATTAAGAGAATCTCTCAGCCCTCGAGGTCAGTGAGATGCTTCTCTATCTTTCAGTGCTCTTTAAATCTGCATGGACACATGAGACAAGTGCCTCGCCAGAAACCAACAGCTAACAGAGAAACTTCTGCATGATGGTTCAAACCCCTGGAATAAGTGTTTTCCTCGAATTGAGACCTGAGAATGACCAGGAGAATCAGAGAAGATGGTTTTCTCACACACTCATCAGAGCTCCTCCACTGAAAGTGTCAGAGTTGTGTTTCAGTGCATGTGTGTGTGTGAACATGAGCATGAGTTCTCTGGGGCTTGGCAATCATATGATATGAAATGAACAAATCTGTATTTATGCGATGGAAACACACATGCATGCGCACAGACCGCATTATATTCCTTTATGATCAAAACGGTTTGTGAAGTGATATTAAATTAAGGAATTTCTTAACTCCATCCACTTTAAACGAGCTATTCTCCTAAAGAGTATGAAATAACCATGTAACAGTGTGGCGAGAGAGAGCAGGTCCACAACATGATGAACCTCAGACTCACGTTTGTGGAGCATGTAATGGTTATTTCACAGGTTTCAGTGTGTCAGCGACACCAGAAGCTCTAGTGCGTGTCTGAGGCGGCTCCGGTCATGTGACACGCAAAGCTGGCGTCTCATTGGCCGACGCAAAGAAAAACAATCGACACGCACTGAAGAAAAGAAAACACAAGGGTTTTGTGGGAGGGCAGATGTTCATTCCTGGTATCAACGGCCACACAAGAATCCATTGTTTCTGCTGGCTAAACATTCACTGACAGTCTGTCATATATATATTGTGATGTCACGAGAGGCTGTGTCCTGGAAGGGCGCTACATTTCCCTGAGGTGGCTGCAACCACAAACAGCTATGGCTCCATCTGCTGGTGGAGTTGGGAACTCCACCCCTCAATACACCACATTCCCGCACACCTGAGACTGATCAGGGTCTGATGAGCTGAAGGGCTTTTTAAGGGTTAGAGATACAGTTAGTGAGAGGGTGAGGCTGGGGAGACAAGCTACAGGTGGTGCTTTCTACAGAAGACCAGAACGCTCCAGTATCGTTTCCACGAGGAATACTGAAGGTTGGAAATACTTACCAGACATTTGAAAGACTTACTGCTGGCTTGGCCACGGGCTGCAGCACAGATGTAAATAAGGTTGGAAAAAGACTGTTTACTTTCCTGAGGGAAACGGGATTATGATTTCACCATTTCACCAAGAGGCATCATTTAAGTTTTGACTGTTGAAGACCAACCTGATCCTTAGTTACACTTATAAGTTTGGAACGCTGTTTTTGCTAATTTCCAAGAACTGTAATAAAAATCCTTGTTTATATTTGAACTTTGTGTCCTGGCACTACTTGAACTGTCCCGCTGAGAGCTGTGTTGCCTCTCATGACGTCACATATGGTGGAGAATGCGGGCAAGCTCAAGCATTAATAGTGCATGTCAGAGGAGGACACTGAAAATTTGATTGCCCACTTTTCCAAATTGGCCGTAGGCCCCCCACGTAACAAAATGGAGGAAATTTTGAAAGCCCTTGTTGCTGGTCAGCAAGCCCAGATGCAAGTGAATGTGGCTCTCTTGGAGGAGCAAAAGAGAGCCAACCTTCTGAAGGCAGAGGAATTGCAGCTGCAGAAACAGATGGCCGTCCGGAATGTCCGCCCAATAAAGGCAAGTGACTTTATATCCAAGATGGGGGCCACAGATGACATTGAGGCATTCCTACATGCCTTTGAAGCCACGGCCACTAGGGAGGCCTGGCCCAGGGCACAGTGGGTTGGACTTTTATCCCCCTTTCTAACGGGGGAATCGCTGAATGCTGTCCGGGACCTGGGCCCCGACCAGGTGACTAACTATGATGGCTTCCAGGAAAGAGCCCAGCAGTGCGTCCCCACCACAGACGGGAGGAGTCCGTCCAAAGAACCCCAAGGTTTCCAACCCAGCCACTTCAGGAGCTATCCAGGCTCCAGGGGGAGCCAGAAACCAGCCGGGTCCAGGAAGAATACGCCGGGAGAGTGAAACTCGACAGTGTTACCGGTGTGGGGAGATGGGACACATCTCCTGGCAGTGTGGGAAACCGGTGGATGAGCCTATGCCCACGGCGGAATCCTCCAGCTCACCACCCGTCCACCGTTTTGCCTCGCTCGTGGGAGTCATAGATGGCATCCCAGATCGACCCCCCACCTGCCCGGTGACTGTGAACCACCATGATGTGGAGGCCTTGCTAGATTCAGGTAGCCGGATCACCCTGGTGCGTAAGGACCTGGTGGGTCCATCGTGTCTGACCCCAGGGAAAGTCCTCCCAGTTTCCTGTGTCCATGGAGACACCAGAGACTACCCCATCACTGAACTCACAATGACCACCACCCGGGGAACCATACTCACGGTGGCAGGTGTGGTTGACTCCCTACCCGTCCCGGTCCTAATTGGACGAGACTGCCCAGCCTTTCACCCGCTGTGGAGAGAGACTCAGGAGAGACTAGTCCGAGTACCTCGGAAGCGGAGAGGTAAGACTCATCCTGAGAGTACTCAAGTGCAACCGTCAGAATCACTCATTCCAGCCTGTGATCTTGCAGGGATGGCAGGAGTCCAGGCTGACACAGAGACTGGTCCAGACACGGGAGAAGAGGACATGGCCCAGGAAAGTGCTCCGATCTCCAGTGAGGAAGACGTCCAAGGCACCAAAGAGCTTCCCCCTCTCACAGGCCAGTATGGTACGACGCAGTTACAAGATCCCACTCTTACAAATGCCTTAAGACATGTGCAGGTGTTAGAGGGAGTAGTGCTAGGGGATAGGACAAGCCCTACTTACCCCCATTTCGCAGTAAGCCGGGGGTTAGTGTATCAGGTAGTAAAGAAAAATGATGAAGTGCATGAATAGCTCCTCGTACCACAGCCCTATCGGGCCACCGTACTCAACCTAGCACACACGCACCCGCTAGGGGCCCACCTAGGGGTAGAGAAGACTAAGGAAAGAATCGTGCAACGCTTCTTTTGGCCGGGAGTACACAAAGAGATAGAAAACGACTGTCGTAGTTGCCCTGAGTGTCAGCAGGTGGCCCCAAAGCCCACATATAGAAACCCGCTCATTCCCTTGCCCATTATCGAAACTCCTTTTGAGAGGATTGGACTGGACATAGTTGGGCCCTTACCGAAAAGTTCCAGGGGGCATCAGTACATTCTGGTCATCCTGGACTATGCGTCCCGATATCCTGAGCCTATCCCGCTGAGGAAGGCTACATCCAGACAAATCGCCAAGGAGTTGTTCCTTCTCTCAACTAGTCTGGGAATCCCAAAGGAGATATTGACGGACCAAGGGACTCCATTCATGTCCAGGGTGATGAAAGAACTCTGTGCTTTACTGAAGATCAAACAGCTGAGAACCTCAGTCTACCACCCCCAGACAGACGGGTTAGTCGAACGCTTTAACAAAACACTAAAATCCATGCTACGGAAGGCAGTTGGGGAAGATGGGCGCAACTGGGATCAGCTGCTACCATACCTACTGTTTGCGGTGAGAGAGGTACCTCAGTCTTCTACCGGTTTTTCACCCTTCGAGCTCTTGCTTTCCTACAGACCTAGAGGACTGCTGGACATCGCCAAGGAGGCCTGGGAGGAGCAACCGTGCCAGCAGCGGACCCTGATCGAGCATGTCGGGCCCATGAGGGAAAGAATGAAGGCCATCTATCCCATGATGCGCGAACACATGGAGACCACTCAACGGCAACAGCAAGCCTCCTACAACAGATCCGCTCAACCCAGAGAGTTTAAGCCGGGGGACAGAGTGCTGGTCCTGGTGCCAACCGTTGAGTGTAAATTCCTGGCAACCTGGTAAGGACCATATGAGGTCATTGAACGTGTTTGAGAGGTAAACTACAAGGTGAGGCAACCTGATAAAAGAAAACCTGAGCAGATTTATCATATTAACCTCTTAAAGAAGTGGCACGCTAGGGAGGCGCTGTTCAGCTGTCTACCCCCGACAGAGACCAAGGAACCGGTGCGGGAAGAGGTTCAGGTGGGTCCAAGCCTTTCGTACTTTCTTTTCAGTACGATTTTGTAATGATTATCGGAAGTTAAACGAAGTGTCCGAGTTTGATGCATACCCAATGCCTCGTGTCGATGATTTGATAGACTCCTTAGGGCATGCTCGCTTCATAACCACTCTTGACCTCACAAAAGGCTACTGGCAGGTGCCCCTGACCCCGGCATCCAAGGAGAAGATGGCCTTTGCCACACCGGAGGGGCTCTACCAATATACCCGGCTCCCGTTTGGTCTCCACGGAGCACCTGCCACGTTCCAAAGCTTGATGGATCGAGTCCTTGCTCCCCACAAGAGGTACGCAGCTGCATATATAGACGATGTTGTCATACAAAGTCCAGATTGGGCCAGCCACATACCCCGAGTGCAAGCTCTAATTGATTCGCTCAGAGAAGCAGGGCTCACAGCGAACCCAAAGAAGTGCAGGCTGGCCTTCAGTGAGACGAACTACCTGGGGTACACCATTGGGCGGGGGTTGGTCAAGCCTCAGAAAGCCAAGTTGAGGGCCATCCAGGACTGGCCACAGCCCATCACCAAGAAACAGGTGAGGTCATTTTTGGGCCTAGCCGGCTACTACAGACGTTTTATTATGGATTTTGCTACCATAGCAACACCTTTAACAGAGCTGACAACCAAACGCCACTCACGAATGGTAAGATGGAACCCTTCGTCAACCTGAAGCGAGCTCTGTGCTCCAGTCCGATCCTGGTGGCGCCAGACTTCAAGAAAGAATTCATTGTCCAGGCGGATGCTTCAGAGGTAGGTCTGGGTGCGGTACTCGCCCAGGCACATGACGGTGAGGAACATCCCATTCTCTACCTAAGCAGGAAGCAACTTCCAAGAGAAAAGAACTATTCCACTGTGGAAAAGGAATGCCTCGCTATAACCTGGGCCCTGGAATCCCTACGGTTCTACCTCCTGGGCCGACGTTTTACGGTGGTGTCTGATCATGCCCCTCTGCAGTGGATGGCCAGGAACAGGGAAACGAACAGTAGAATTACCAGATGGTTTTTGAGCTTGCAAGCGTTTAACTTTTCTGTTGTCCACAGGGTTGGCAAGTGTCACGGCAATGCGGATGCCCTCTCCCGGCATGACGCCTTCTTCACCTCCTTCACTCCGACGAGGACGTCGGTCTCGAGGGGGGGGATGTGTGATGTCACGAGAGGCTGTGTCCTGGAAGGGCGCTACATTTCCCTGAGGTGGCTGCAACCACAAACAGCTATGGCTCCATCTGCTGGTGGAGTTGGGAACTCCACCCCTCAATACACCACATTCCCGCACACCTGAGACTGATCAGGGTCTGATGAGCTGAAGGGCTTTTTAAGGGTTAGAGACACAGTTAGTGAGAGGGTGAGGCTGGGGAGACAAGCTACAGGTGGTGCTTTCTACAGAAGACCAGAACGCTCCAGTATCGTTTCCACGAGGAATACTGAAGGTTGGAAATACTTACCAGACATTTGAAAGACTTACTGCTGGCTTGGCCACGGGCTGCAGCACAGATGTAAATAAGGTTGGAAAAACACTGTTTACTTTCCTGAGGGAAACGGGATTATGATTTCACCATTTCACCAAGAGGCATCATTTAAGTTTTGACTGTTGAAGACCAACCTGATCCTTAGTTACACTTATAAGTTTGGAACGCTGTTTTTGCTAATTCCCAAGAACTGTAATAAAAATCCTTGTTTATATTTGAACTTTGTGTCCTGGCACTACTTGAACTGTCCCGCTGAGAGCTGTGTTGCCTCTCATGACGTCACAATATATATACTGACCGTGAACAAATGTGAAGCAAACCTTCACAACTTATTTTATCTGAGAAAAAATTTGTGCTGAAATTCTGAAGTGCATTTAAAGAGATCATTCACCCAAAAATCATCATTCTGTCATTTATCACCTCTTATGTTACTCCAAACCTCAATGACTTTCCTTCTGTAGGACACACACACACACACACACAAATAACCTTTTTGCACATCCAATGGAAGTCACTGTTGGGTTACTAACATTCTTTAAAATATCTTCTGTGTTCCACAGGAGGAAATACACCAGAGAGAGGGAGGGGGAGGGGGGGGGGGGGAGGGAGGGGGGGGGGGGAGGGGGAGGGGGGGAGAGAGAGAGAGAGAGAGAGAGAGAGAGAGAGAGAGAGAGAGAGAGAGAGAGAGAGAGAGAGAGAGAGAGACCTTTAAAATCTGATTTATTTTACATTAAATATTCCAAAACACAAAAAACAAACGTCTTAAAAAGAACCTGAAAGAAAAATACCAAGAAAATTAAAAATAAATAAAAATAAATAAAAATAATAATGAAAACTTTTACAGCTCAACCTATCTTTTATAACACTCCAAAGCTTATCTGATAGCCTTGCTCTTCATTGGGCTCACACATCACACCTTCTGTTCCCCACATAAAAAAAAAGGTCTCAATATCATTTACCAAATCATAATAAGCAAACTCCAGCATCAAACGACCCTTTATAAAACCTTTTAACATTTGCACTGGATCTATTCCACTTAAATTAAGAGTGCGGTTTTTCCTGGTTAACCAGATTGCCATCTTTGCTTTACCAAAAATAAAGTTCAATAAAACGACTTTTTGTTTATTTGTAGCCCTGTATTTTGGCCCATATATAAATAAATTAATAGTAAACAAAAAACCTAACCTTTGGCAAACATTTTTTAACAACCAAAAAAGTTCACTTAGTCTTGAACATTCAACAAAAATATGATTAACAGTTTCAGATTCCCCACAAAAACTACAGTCTACACTATGCAAAGGATTCAGATGTGCTTTGTACCTGTTTGTGGCTATTGCCCAATGTACAATCCGCCACTGAAAATCCCCTAATCTTTTTTCAATGGGCTTCTTGTACAGGGACCTCCAACTACTTCTCGGGGAAGAGCCTGGCTCAGCTACTCCAATCCATTTTGACTCAATCACTTTGTCCAGAGCTCTTAAATTAAGAACTTTAACACAAATCATGTACAGGGCTTTCTTGGAAAAAAATTCAAAATTTCCGGAATCAGGTGTTCTAAAAGTCAGTAGACTCATTTCAGTCTCTTCCCAATCTCCCACTTCTGCAGACACACGAATTTCAGGGAAAAATCCATCAAATTCCTCCAAATGTAACAACTGAAGACGCAAACAATTCTTTATTTCTGCCAGCAGTCTTTGAAGAACTCGAAGAGACCGAATGTCTGTTTTAAGATGCAATTCTTCTGCTGTAATCCACTGGTTGTTAGTCTTTAAAGAGTGGCTGAATTCAGTAGTTCAATAGACAACAGTCCGTTAAAGAACAAAGGTTCTTCCATAGTCCAAACGTTAACTCTTTCTACAGAAAAAATATGCCACACTTGTAAAGCTGAGGCATAAAAAGACGTAAGTCCGTTAAGGTCCATGTTTTTCAAGTTCATTAAAAACAGATGTCTGTCGAGACCCAGACGACCAACCCTCTTCAAGAGGGCACATGCCACTTCCATCCAGTTCTGATCCTGATGGTAAAGAAACCTTTGGACAGTCTTTAGACGAAAAGATGCATACCTGGATTTTAATTCAATTAGGCCTTGTCCTCCTTCATGAACTGGTAGGTACAGAACAGCTTCTTTCACCCAGTGCTTTCCAGTCCAGAAAAAATCAACAAGAACTCTCTGGATCTCCACAAAAAAGTCCATTGGTGGATCCAGAACGTTCAGCCTGTGCCACAGGGTAGATGCCACTAGATTGTTAATAACCAGCACTCTTCCCCTATACGATAATTGAGGCAGCAACCATTTCCATTTAGACAACTTAGCACATACTTTATCCTTTACATTCTCCCAATTCTTTTTTTTAAACTCTTCACTTCCTAAATAAATCCCTAAAAATTTAAATCCTATTTTTCCCCATTTTACATTTTCAGGAATAACTGGTAGGACCTCTGTTGAATGTTCAATACACCACAAAGCTTCCGTTTTACTCCAATTTAACTTGGCAGATGATGCCTTTTCATATATACAAAGACACTTCTTAATAGTGTTTACATCTTTTTGATTCTTAACAAACACAGTAATATTGTCTGCATATGCTGTCAGCTTAATTTCATTATAGATACTACCTACACATATACCAGACACATTTTTCCTAAATAAACACAACAAAGGTTCAACTGCTATTGCATACAACTGGCCAGACAATGGACAACCCTGTCTGATTCCCCTTTGCATTTGTATTGGTGGACTTAAACCTCCTCCAATTTTTACTAAACATGAAGCGTTTGTGTACAAAGTGCTAATCCAGGAAAGAAACCCATCACCACAACCAAAAACTCTTAATACTTTAAATAAATACTCATGATCTACACGATCAAAAGCCTTCTCTTGGTCTAACGATAGAAGACCTAAATTGATACCATTTAATTTACAATAATCTAGTAAATCTCTTACTAGATAAATGTTATCATAAATAGATCTATTTGTAATACAGTATGATTGATCTTTATGAATGATATCACCCAAAACACACTTCAATCTATTAACCAAAACTTTCGCCAGAATTTTATAGTCAGTAGTGAGAATGGAAACGGGTCTCCAGTTCTTTATGAGACTTATGTCTCCTTTTTTAGGAATAAGAACAAGGACAGCCCTCTGACAGCTCCTGGGAAGATTCTGCTCCTCATAGCATTTCTGTACAACTTCATAAAAGTCTTTACCTATAATTCCCCACATGACTTTATAGAATTCTCCCGGCAGTCCATCAATACCTGGAGCACGACCAGGCTTCAACTGTTGTACAGCTTCAGTCAATTCTTGAAAAGAAAAAACACTGTCCAAACTTGCACGTTGTTTTCCATTAAGCGTCGGAAGTTGTTCAAACAAGTCCGATGTACTCTGCAAATCACACTTTTCAGCTCTAAAAAGTTCTGAATAAAAGTCCACAGCAATTTTCCTCATGTTTTTTTGGTCAGATGTTTTAGACCCATCTGGGAAAGTCAGACAATGCATGATACTCTGATTTTTTGAGACTTTTTCAAGATTAAAAAAATATGTAGTTGGAGCATCCATATCATGAACTGACAAAAAGCGTGACCTTATAAGTGCTCCCTTAGCTTGCACTTGCTGTAGAGAGTTAAGCGTATTCTTTCTCTCACATAAGTTCTCAACCATCACAGTGTTTGATTTCAGCACCATATTAGATGTAATCTTTACTATTTCCTTTTCTAATTCATTGATTTTATCCTTAATCTGTGTTGTAGAGAACGAAGAAAACTGTTGACAAAAAATTCTAATTTGTGTTTTTCCCAATTCCCACCACTGAATTAGGTTTTCATATTCACCTTTCTGTGAAACCCAAGACCCCCAAAAGCATTTAAATCTTTCAATGAATTCTTTCTCTTGTAACAAACGTACATTCAGTTTCCAGTAAGGACTTTTGCACTGAGTCTGTGACAAAGACAAATTGCAAGTAACAAAATGATGGTCCGAAAAACAACATGGTACAATGTTCGCAGCCACAATCCTGTTATTAGTTTTTTTACAGACATAAAATCTATCTAATCTAGCTGCACTTATTCTCTCTTGTGAAATTTTTATCCAAGTGTATTGTTTAACTTTTAAATTCCTTTCTCTCCACACATCCAACAAATCATTTTGAAAAATATTTTTTTTTAGTAAAGCAGGCGATTCAAAATCTGGTTCAGTATTATTCCTATCCAAGGTAAAATCAACTGTACTACTTCAGTCTCCTCCTAATATTAGAAGATCATCTGCGCTAACATTTTTCAAATATTCACTCAGTTTTTTAAATAGAATTAATCTATCTGCACTTCTGTTTGGAGCATAAATATTAACAAATATGAAATTAAGTTCATCAATTTTTGTTTTTACAACAAGAAGGCGTCCTTTTTCTAATTCTACTTTTGACACTAAATCAACATTGAGGTAAGGTGAAAACAGTATGGCTACGCCAGCACTTAAATTTGTTCCATGGCTTAAAGAGTATCTGCCCTCCCAACACAATCCCCAATCCGTCTCATTGCTCTCATCACTATGAGTTTCTTGTAAAAAAGTTACATGCGATTCTTTAAGCTTAAGGAACTCAGTTAATACGCCTTGTTTTTCTCTATTCCTCGCACCATTAATGTTTAAAGTACTAACTCTTAAGGTTTGCATGTTAAAAAAGGGGAGGAGAAACAGTAATGAAAAAAGACAGAGAGAGAAATATATAAGAGCAGAACCCATAACCATGTGACCCTATTTATTCTTTTTCTTTCCTTTTAGACTTTTACGAACTACTGTAGACAGTTTTTTCAAACGAAATCTTTTTTGTTTTGATATAACATCACATCCTACACTTTTCTGAACACTCATAACTGACCTCAAGAATTTGACGGCATCAGGAAAAAACTTCAGAACATCAACCTTCTGTCCTTTTGTTTGATCCAGAAAGTCATTAAACTCTTCCGCAGTATACAAGTCTCCAGATGACTGACTCAACTCAAACTCAGAAGCATCTGAACAACTGTCACTATCACATCTTGATTCATCAACGCACACGTTATCATCAGTCTCAACAAACTGTAAACCGCTTCCACTTGCCTTTTCAACTTCCATATCAATGTCACATATAACACTCTGATCAGCTCCTTCTGAAACACCCAGCACTTGCGGAAAAGAAGAGTCACTCACCTCTGCTCTTGACATTGACTCTTTGTCTGACTCAGCCAGTCCTTCCGAAAGCTGTGTGTTCTCAGGGGAATGAGTACAGTTAGTTGAACTTTTGTCCTGAATCTCTTCAATTTGTTTATCAATTTGTACTTTTTGTTTTTTATTTTTCGGTTGTGCATACGTTTCTTTTACCAGCGTGTGTCTTTTTTCAAAATTTTCACTAGTTTTTCCGCGATCCGACTGCATTCTCATTTCATTGTTTTCAGTCTCTGCACTATTCTCCTCGTTTTGTTTTCTAGGAGGACAAAACAATTTCTTGTGGCCTAAATCTCCACATTCAAACCATCGCATACTTTCCGTTGTAGCGAAGATCATGTAAGAACCGTCACCATGTTGTATACGAAAAGATACTTCCAAAAACTTTGTCGGTGCTTGTAAAAACATGAAAACCTGTCTCCGAAAAGACGTTACGTGCTTCAGTGCGTCGTTCTTACATCCGAGCGGAACAGTTTTAATTGCACTCGCAAATTTACCAAAGCGACTTAGTTCTTTTATTATCGCTTCATTTTTTATGAACGGGGGCGCGTTCGAGATTGACTCGCGTCGCAGGAGAACGCAAAGGTGTCACCTGCACAAACGTGTCCGACATTTCAATTCCACTCTCTACAAGCACATTCACAAACTTCTCTTCTTGCAGAAACACAACGACGGCCTTGTTCATTCTAGACGCAGAAATTATTTTATCATGGCCAACAACACTTCCCATAGCCATAAGTACATCTTCCACCGTGCAAATTTGATCTGGAAAACATTTGCATCCATTTCCAATGGAGAAAACCGGCGTTCCCTCATTAGAGGTTAAAGCCATGTTTATCGCCCACAAATGGATGCAAATGCAAATGAATACAAGCTCTTACCACTTCACAATTAAATCCTGACTAAGGTGAGAAAAAAAAGCCCATAAAGTATAGAAAAAAAAGTATTTAAAGATCAATCAAACACCTCTCACACTTCTCACCACGCCAAACACGCACATGCGTACGAGAGAGAGAGAGAGAGAGAGAGAGAGAGAGAGAGGGAGGGAGAGAGAGGGAGAGAACTCCACTTTAAGTGAGCTAAAAGTTAACAAAACTTTATTGTTATAAATGTTTCATTAATATTACACTCCAATCCAGAACCCTAAATTAGCAAAAATGAACAATTAAACCATTCAAAAGAAAAAAAATATATCCACTTTAAAAATGTAAAATTAGCACTTCCATCATCTCAAACTTCACACAAAACTCTTTCCACAGCCCAAATAATAGAAAATTCGAATACATTATTAATCATTTTAAAATATGAAAACTCAATTTTAGTATGAGCAGCAAGCAACCCTTTCAATACCATCTCTACATCAACAGATCCAGTACCTTATATTTTATTCTTCCTAGTTTTCCATATTGCTATCTTTGCTGATCCTAACAAATAGTTTAAAAAACACCATTTTTTCCGTTCCTGGAAATTGTATTTCAAACCAATAATAAACCCCTATGAGAATAATTCACACCAAAACCATCAAACCAACTTTTTAAAATATCAAAACGACAATATCTCTCACAATAAATAAACAAATGATCCACAGTTTCTTCTATTCCACAAAAGGGACAATTCTTTCCTACTTCTGGATTCAGGTACCTGTGCGTAGTATCCATGAATTAGTCTCCACTGTAAATCTGCTCTATAGGAGGCTTGTCCAGAGATCTCCAGCAGCCCCTTGTCACGTCTTGTTCCAGTCAAGTCTCATGGCTTTTTCATGTTTCCTGTTGTCATGTGATCCCCTGTTCTAGTCATGTGATCCTGCTATGTGTTCCCTTGTCTGATGTGTCATGTTGTCATTGGTTCCTTGTTCACAGGTGTCTAGGGCTGGGTGATATGACGGTATATATCGTTACCGCGGTAGAAAATGTCAACCGTAACAGATTTTTTTTTTCCGTGTATACCGCGACATGTAAATAAGTGGGCGTGGTTAACTCCTGTGCAGCGTGCGTGAGACTGAAGCACAGAGAATTTTCAGAGAAACATGGAGAAAGCAGATCATGAGGATCCACAAAGGAATTACGTTTTCTAAAGGGTTGTTGTTAAGGTGATATTTTCGGGGCGAAAGGCGCAGCAGTCAACTAGAGCAGTGCAGCACCCGTAGAGTTTAGAGGAGTGCACGTATGCATGTTGCCAGAAATCACAAAAAGAGCAAAACAAGCCCCATAAAAACGCAGTATAATAAGCAGACATGGCAAACATGTACAGGGGAACACATTTAAACATAACCAGTATTACTAATATCCTACAAAATTAAAAGGAAGTAACTAATTTATTATGAACAGAATAGTTCAATATAAAATATTCATATTTCAAGTAAAGCAATGCATGAGATTGAAAAATTATTCAGCAACACTTTATTTAAAGTTTAATTGCACCTATGAGTTGTATTTAATATCAATCAGTTGTGGGCAGTTCATCTAAAAGTTTATGAGTGTTTTGTTTACTATATTTAGCTATCAAAATAGTTAACCCAAGAAATAATTTACCAAATAAAAGAAAAAGAAAAATCAAACAAGGTGAAGTACTTTTTCATTTCTAAAGTATTTGGGTTTATTTATTATACAAAGCCTTTTTTGTAGATTTTTCGAGAATAACTACATATATAAATAACTATATCGTGAAAAATATCGTTACCGTGAAATAAAATTAGTCATACCGTAAAACACAATTTTGGTCATACCGCCCACCCCTACAGGTGACCCTTGTCTAATCTTTAGTCCTTGTGTATTTAAGCCCTCATGTTTGCCCTGTGTTCTTGTCAAGTATTGTTTCACTGTAACCTCTGTTGGTAAGGTCCTAACCACGTTTATATTTTGATTTCATGTCATACCTTTGTTTTATGTTTGATCATGTTTTGTAAATAAACTACACTTGGGTTCTCTACAAGCTCAACTTCAGTGGACTAATCATTACACCCCTGAGTCTGACCCAAATATTTCAGACCACCTCCAAGTTTTGACTTTTTTCAAAACATGCCAATGGGACATTTTGACACACAAAGAATATCATTTTTACTGATGTCCTGAAACCTTCCCAATTCTGGTGTTTTAAAAGTCAACATTGTGCCCCTTTCCTCTTGCTCCTCCTGTTCTGCAGGAGACACCGATGTCGATGGAGACATGCAGTCTTTCCCCCTCTCCTGCTCTTGCTGAAGTCCTGATATCAGTGGAGACTTGCAGTCTTTCCCCCTCTCCTGCTCTTGCTGAAGTCCTGATATCAGTGGAGACATGCAGTCTTTCCCCCTCTCCTGCTCTTGCTGAAGTCCTGATATCAGTGGAGACGTGCAGTCTTTCCCCCTCTCCTGCTCTTGCTGAAGTCCTGATATCGATGGAGACGTCCAGTCTTTCCCCCTCTCCTGCTCTTTGCTAAAGTCCTGATATCAGTGGAGACTTGTAGTCTTTCCCCCTCTCCTGCTCTTGCTGAAGTTCTGATATCAGTGGATCAGTCATATCCAAGACTTGATGTCCTCCTCAGCAAAGCACGTGCCACATTGCTCCACTCTGTCTCCTCCGCATATAACAGTCTCTGTAATGCTTGCAATCGAAATGTATTAATCCGACTTCTGACATCTACAAGGCCTTGTCCTCCTCTTTGAGTTGGCAAATACAAAGCAGGCCCAGGAATCCAGTGCTGGCCTGACCAAAAGAAGTCCACCATCCTTCTCTGGATATCTGTAATAAGTCGATCAGGTGGGTCTAGCACATTTATCTTGTGCCATAATGTAGAAGCAGCCAGATTACGTATGACCAAGACTCTACCCCTGTAGGATAGTTCAGGTAATAGCCATTTCCATTTAGACAACTTGGCTAACACCTTATCCAGCATACCTTCCCAATTCTTTTTATAATTCTCTGAACCCAGGAAAACTCCTAAGATTTTAAAACCTTCTGTTCCCCACTTCAATTCTCCTGGAATGTGAGGAATCCCACCATTTCTCCATTCACCCATAATAAACCCCACACTTTTTACCCAGTTTACTTTTGCAGAAGAAGCTTTTTCAAACAGGGCTAAGCTCTTACATAGTGTTTGAATATCTTCCTGCCCTTCTACAAAAACAGTTACATCATCTGCATATGCAGATACGGAACATTTTAACTGTTCTGAAACAAAAAAAACTTTCAACTTATTTCTTAAATCACATAAAAGAGGTTCAATTACTAGGCTATAGAGTTGCCCTGAAAGAGGACATCCCTGTCTAATGCCTATTTTAACAAATACTGAGCTACTCAAACTACCTCCAATCTTGATCATTACAGAGGCCTTATTATAACTTTATCCAGGAAATATTTTTTTCCAAACCCAAAAGATTATAAAACCTTAAAAAGATATGCATGCCCAACATGGTCATTTTCCTGATCAATAGATAAAAACCCAATATCCCAAATATTATCAGTCGAAACATCATTAAATTCTCCCATGCGTGTTGCATCTTACAACTGTCGGGGGTTGCATGTTGGCAGCAGCGCTGGGGACAGGGCTCGGCGTGTAGTTGTCGATAGCTTGCTTCAAAGCTGTGACATTTTATGTTTACAGGAAACTTTTTTACCTAAACAAGATTTGGGAAAATTGAACTCTTTTAATGACAATTTCTGCGGTGCTGGTGAATCTACAACTGATCTCTCAATGGGAATATTGAGAGGAAGGATAGCAGGAGGTGTGGCTATCCTTTGGCACAAAAAATTGGACTCAGTGATAAAAAGTCATAAGGCTTGAAGTTGACTGGTGCATAGCAGTACAGTTAAAGGTTAACAATAAAGAGTTTATTATCCTTAACATATATACACCATACGAGTGTCAGCAGAATGAGAATGAATATTTGCATAGACTTGCTTTTATAAATTCTTTTATTCATTATAATCATTCCATGAGTGTATATTTGGTTGGTGATATGAATGCTGATCTTTTAGACAGAAGTTCATTGTTTGCTAAACATATGTTACAGTTCTGTGAAGACAATAACCTTATATTATCCAGCCAATTGTTGTTACCTGCGGATAGCTATTCTTACATAAGTGAAGCCTGGCATACAACATCATGGCTCGATCATTGTATTAGCACTGCAGATGCCCATGTTGGTTTGCAAACAATGAAAATCTTGTATGAAACATCCATGTCTGATCATGTACCATTTGTTATGTTTCTTGATGTCGATAGTCTTCCTGAGATGACCAATGTGGGTAATAGTGCTTTTAAGGCTAAACTGGATTGGGCTAAGCTTACAAATGAGGATGTTTTGTTATATTGTAGGACAACAGATGTTCTTTTGAGCAGTGTATATTTGCCAAGAAGTGCAATTATGTGTTCTAATGTAAATTGTAATGATACTGCTCATCGTGAAGCTTTATGTGCAATGTATGATTGTATTGTGGGTGCTATGTATGAGGCAAGTAGACCATACTTTACTTGCACTGATAAGCCACATAACATCAAGCCACGTTGGAATAAGTTTGTGGCTGCACATAAGGCGGAAGCCAAGGAGGCATTTAAAGCTTGGGTTCTGGCTGGTAGACCTAGACAGGGGCCTGTACTGGACCTCAAAAAGTTTACTAATGCTAGGTATAAATATTAGGGATGCTCCGATTGATCGGACACCGATCATGATCAGCCGATATTGGCTAAAAATAGATTAATCGGCGAACCCCAAAAGCGCCGATCACGTGACGTAAATTACTCGCGTGACTTTTTCCCACCTGCATGCATGGCGCACGGGCACACAACAGCACAGCGGAGCTTGGCAGTGGCAACATGAGTTTTCCTTCACCGGAACGAATAGGGAGTCTCTCAACGGATTGAAGCGCGCGTCCGAGTGAAGACCGCGTGCACCGCGCGAGCCACAACAGAACACAGTATCCGTGCCACTGATCGCTGCGGCAACGAGCACTTTGATCACTTGATAAAAAAAATAACCATTTCAGTGCTAGATCGCCTCTTATTTAACAAATGAACAAAATGAATGCTCTGCTAGTTAAGTGGAGATGTTTTATTTATTTGTATTGGTACATTCGTGCCGCGAGACGTTTCAAAAGTGGTGGTGGTATTTTTTTATTTGATGTAGTTGGTTCCTCAACTACATCAGATTCAGATTATTTTATTTAATGCCATGTCAGCATTCAAAGCTATTTTCATGGCAAAAATTCAATTATAAAAATACAAATATCATATAAATACAATAAAACAAAACAAATATAAACAACAAGTAATTTTATACAATAGGCCTATATATTTTTAAATTAACATAAAATATCCAAAACCTTTTCAGGCATAATCTCATTAAATATGTCCTTTAATGAAGTAACTTCATAAAAGAGCATTCTGCTCAACTACATCAGACGTTCATAATAATAACAGAAAAAAAAACTTGCCATAGTTTTGTCCTTTGGTCAGTAGCCAGTTTTGGTGTAACAAGTTGTACATTTTGTTGCCAATTAGTAAATGTAGTCGGTGTAATAAGTGGCTACAATTTCCAAGTATGGCTAAGTGTAACTTGATCCCCTCCCATTAGGCTGATCTGATGTGTGTTGGTCTGCCTGACCCCTTTTTGTTTGGAATCATTTTATGTTACTCTGTCTTATTTGGAAAGTTGGCCTACAGTAGCCTTAAGACATCTCATTTTCTAAATACAATTAAATAAACACATTTCTACAAATGGTGCAAACTCTGCTAGATTATAGACAAAAGATTCCCATTCCCCCGCCATTCTGTGATCGGCAGTGATCGGCAATCGGCAGATCATGATTTTGGTGATCGGTAATCGCCCCAAAAATGCTGATCGGAGCATCTCTAATAAATATGCAGTTCGTTATGTTTGCAAATACGAGCAAGTCATGAGAGCAGACTCTTTGGCTGAAAAGCTACTTTGTAATAATACCACTGACTTTTGGAAGGAGGTAAGAGCTCTAAATAAGGTTAATACTTTGTTACCATGCACTGTAGAGGGAGTTTCTGGAGCCAATTATATAGCGGAGTTGTGGAGGCAACACTATTCGGCTTTATTTAACTGCGTCAATAGTGATCCTTATAAAGTGGGAAATATTGCCAAAAGAGATATACTGGAAATCACAACTCAAGAGGTCCATCAAGCAATATCTCAGTTATCTGATAATAAAGCAAGTGGCTCAGATCAAATTATAGCAGAGCATCTTAAGTATGCAAGCCCAAAGGTTGCAGCCCTTCTTGCCTTTTGCTTTAATGGCTTTATGACCCATGGAATGTTACCAGACTCGATGTTAGCCGTTACTCTTGTGCCTGTCATTAAAGACAAGACTGGCAAGGTTGGAAGCGTGGAGAACTATAGGCCAATTGCACTAGCCAGTGTGATATCTAAAGTTTTAGAGAGGATTTTATTAGATCGCCTGAGTGAGTATATTGATACCACAGACAACCAGTTTGGCTTTAAGGCTAAACATGGTACTGATTTGTGTATCTATGCCTTATAAGAAGTAGTTGAAGTGTATAGGAGGCAAAACTCCTCAGTTTTAATTGGCTTTATAGATGCCTCTAAAGCTTTTGACCGAGTCAATCACCGGAAGTTGTTTCTGAAACTGAAACTAAGGGGCGTGCCTGACAGCATGATAAGAATCCTGGCATATTGGTATGCCAACCAGAGTATGCAGGTCAGATGGGGTAATAGAGTCTGCGCTCCGTTTAGTGTTGGTAACGGAGTACGACAAGGGGGGTTATTCTCCCCAGCCCTTTTTAACCTGTATATGAATGACTTATCAGAACAACTAAGAGGCGGCAAAACTGGCTGTATGATTGGTACCGCTATAATAAATCATTTTATGTATGCCGATGATCTGGCTATTGTTTCACCTAGCAGTGCTGGTTTTCAACAGTTGCTAAATATATGTTCTGAGTATGGGCTCAAATATGATGTGTAGTATAATGCTAAGAAGAGTGTTGTCATGATATGCAGAGCAAAAGGGGATAAAGACCTCAACTTTCCAGTGTTTTATCTGTCAGGTAAAGGGCTAAGTACTTGTAATAAAACAAAATACCTGGGGCACTTCCTCACAGATCAATTGTCTGATGATGATGACATATATAGGCAGTGTCGTATGCTTTATGGTCAAGCTAATATGTTAGCAAGAAAATTTTATATGTGTTCAGACCATGTTAAGATAAAGCTCTTTAAAGCCTACTGTACTCCACTCTACACTGCCCCATTGTGGGCCAAGTTCAAAAAGACAACCATAGATAAGCTTCAGGTGGCATGTAATGACTATGCGGATATTGCTTAAGAAACCTAGGTGGTGCAGTGCACGCAAATTGTTTTGTAAGGCAAGAGTCAACACTCTCCATGCGTTGTTGAGAAATCTGATGTACAAATTTATTGGTCGACTGGATGGCTCTCAAAATGGCATTATTAAGCTACTGACAAATCCTAGTAAAAGTGTTGTGCGATACCAGTCACCTCTGTGGAACCACTGGTATAATTGTCTTTTATAATTTTTTTTGTTTTTGTTTTTGTTTTGTTTGTTTTTTTTTATGTTTTGAGGTGTTGGGTGTCTGTAATGTTGTGTGGTTTTCTAATGGACCCTGAGTCTGACAAAAGTTGAATTGAAATTGAATTGAATATTTCAGGGTTTGCATTCTCGAACCACCAAACACTGTTGTTGTGCAAATGAGCGGCCGGAGCACGCTAAGGGTTTTCTGTTAGA
Organism: Tiaroga cobitis; assembly: GCA_030578255.1. NCBI lineage: Eukaryota > Metazoa > Chordata > Actinopteri > Cypriniformes > Leuciscidae > Tiaroga > Tiaroga cobitis. Next base: position 1,297,986 of record CM060599.1, on the reverse strand, counting down.
ACGGCGTCATGTAAGTGGCCCCTAAATTAATAACTAATGATCTTTACAACGAAAGTGAATCAATCAACACTAACTTTAGCTGGACAATAACTTTATTCTAGAGCTGCTGTAAAGCCAAACAATCTCTGTTACTGTAATCTCCTATTATCTCTGTAAAGCTGCTTTTAAAGAATCTATATTGTTAAAAGCGCTATATAAATGAAGATGACTTGACTGAAACAAATTATCCATAATTGTATGACCTGGAATACATTATGTTTGTTCCTTCTTCGCCACAACATGTTAATAATTCTTAAGCCTTTTGGCTAAACATTTAGATATTATTTTATAATCTAAACACATTAAAGATACTGGTTTGTTTTTCAACAATCCCAGATCTCCTTTTTTTGGAAGTAGGGATCACACAGCTCTTTGACAACTAGTTGGAAGTGTTCCTCCTTCAAAACTTTCACAAATTACTTCATAAAAGTCTCTGCCTAAAATTCTCCAGAAATGTTTGTAAAATTCTGCTGGCAGACCATCAATCCCTGGTACTCGACCTGTAGAAAGTTGTTGAACTGCTTCTGAAAGTTCATGAAACAATCATCTTTTCAAGCTTTTCTTTGTCCACATTCTCCAGTTTAGGTAACTCTATCAACAGTTGATTCATCCCATCAGAATCACATTCAGTAGGCCCAAATAGTTCAGCATAAAAGCATTTTTCTAATTTCCAATGGATTTGAAGTCAATGTCCCATTCTCACAACGCAAACAGTGCAAAACCTTCTGTTGTGCAACTTTGTTACAAATTAAGAAAATAAGAAGTAGGAGCATTCTTTAATAGACATTACCCTTGCTCTAATCAAAGCACCCTTGACTCTTTCCTCCAAAAAGACTTTCAGATACATTTTCTTATTCTTTAAAATCTTAATTAAACTTACATAATTGAATATCATAAATATCTTTCTCCAACTGTTTTATTTTCCTTTTTATATAGACCGTGGAATTACAACAATACTCTTGACAAAAAAATCTAGATCTGTGTTTTGCCTATCTCCCACCACTGAGTCAAGTTCGCGAAACTTTTCTTGTTCAATTTCCACATCCCCAAAAAAAAAATTATATCACAGAAAGAGTTATCCTGTAATAATTTCACATTAAAATCCCAATAATAATTTGGATGTGGTTTCCAATTATAACAGTATGATGGTCAGAAAACCCATTCGGAAATATATTTGCATTCACGATTCTATTGTTTTCTTTCTTGCTAACATATATTCTGTCTATATTATATTATATATTAGACGTAAGATGTCATATTAGATGTAAGAGATGTCATATATTAGATGTAAGATGTCATTAGATGTAAGATGTCATATATTAGATGTAAGATAAGATGTCATATATTAGATGTAAGATGTCATATATTAGATCAGGGGTTTTCAAACTGTGGGTCGCGACCCATTTGTGGGTCGTAGATTGGGAAGAGGTGGGTCGCGCAATCACTATATTGGCTGCAGCTGAATTTACGTTTCATGAGTGACACAATCAAACAGGTTGCACGATGAACCAACGTTAAATAGAAATCTCTATATTTCTTAGAGCGATTTAAAGTTAGATAAATATGTCAGTATTGTGTTTCATGAAGCGCGCGCGTGCGACTTGTGATAACAATTTTCACCGTCTCAGAGCGGCTTCGGTTCATTAAGCAGTTTGGTGCGCATTATTAACGAGAAGAAACTCATTTACTCCAATCACTGCACTGCATTCTGCATGAGATCGCATTACACCGGAGAATTCAAATGTCACGAAAGGCTGATTCAGGTCTGGGCTGCGTTTCCCAGAAGCATCGTGAGCTAAGTTGATTGCAGAGACCTGGTGGCAATGGTTCTACGATCTACTTTGGCATACGATGCTTTTGGGAAACGCAGTAATCTCTGTCGTCTGTTCAACACAGCGCTGTTGTCTTCCAGAGATATGGTCATCGTAAGAGTGCGTTGTTTTGTGTTCCCTCGCATGCATTTTTATACCTACCAACGCATAAGGAAAATATATATATATGTAAAAAGTATTTCAAATGTATACACACGAGCACGAAAGCGTTTTCTGCGCTGAACAACGCAATGAGTTTAACAACACTCGCAGCATAAATATTAGTATTGAAATTCTAGGTCCTGGGCATACTGTCAAATAAAATTATTAGTCTATTATTTTTTTTTATATTCTGCTTTTTTGTCATATCAAACCTTTGGTTAAGATTAAGCTTACTTAATCTTTTTCATTTCTTTAAATTTGTTTTGCTATATTTGGGTAAATCAGTTGACGCAGCAGACAAAAACTACTCAGTATTCTTCACATTATTTCAACGGCCACTAAGCTACTATTTTAATTCTCAAACTTTTTGATAATGTACCATAAGTTTGTATTGTAATTAAACTTATATGTCAGATGACAAGGAAAAAAACTGCTCTAAAGAGAACTAAAGCCTGCCACCCCACATTCATTCTTTAAAATTATTATGGAGGGTCTTGAGATAGATTATTCTTGTCTACGTGGGTCCTGGAATGGAAAAGTTTGGGAACCCCTGTATTAGATGTAAGATGTCATATATTAGATGTAAGATGAAATATATGAGATGTAAGATGTCCTATATTAGATGTAAGATGTCCTATATTAGATGTAAGATGTCATATATTAGATGTAAGATGTAATATATGAGATGTAAGATGTCATATATTAGATGTAAGATGTAATATATGAGATGTAAGATGTCATATATTAGATGTAAGATGTCCTATATTAGATGTAAGATGTCCTATATTAGATGTAAGATGTAATATATTAGATGTAAGATGTCATATATTAGATGTAAGATGTCATATATTAGATGTAAGATGTAATATATGAGATGTAAGATGTCATATATTAGATGTAAGATGTCCTATATTAGATGTAAGATGTCATATATTAGATGTAAGATGTCATATATTAGATGTAAGATGTCATATATTAGATGTAAGATGTAATATATGAGATGTAAGATGTCATATATTAGATGTAAGATGTAATATGGCTGCTGCATGTGATCTTCACGCTTGTTGAGACTCATGCAGGCATGAACACAGCTTTCACGACAAAAACCTCAATGACAACAGATTCAATATTTGAAAAAATATTTTATTCATGATTTATTTATTCTAGGGGTGTGCACGAATATTCGATCTGTAATTATTATTCGAAAAATAAAATACTATTCGAATTTTACTACTGGCCGTAAATGCAGTGAATCCATGATAAATCCCTAGCACTAGCTCGCAGTTATAATTAAATGCACTGGGTGGCGCTGTGGCGTGTTTTAACAAGTTGTGTGTATATGATCACATAATGTTGTCGTCTGCCTCGCGAAGTTTGGAATTACTTGAAAATGATCTTACTAAATGGAATTACTTTTGATCAAATTAATTAATTAATCTGAGTTATAATATCATCACCACAATGAGAAATCACATGAAATCCAAACAGTCGACTGAGGAAAGACAGCTGACCAACATTGCATCACGACTGCAGGTAAACTCAGCTGGACCCCGCGTGATCCGAGATGATAACTTATCTTATAGCTTAATGATTTTGAGACATATGCTTCCTTTAAGTTTCGTTGAGGGAGACCGGTTTAAGAACAGAAAACGCAAAGTGCTGTTAGAAACTTAGAACACCGGTTTCTTTGTGTCTCTGAAGCGCCTGTCAGCGCAGCGCCTTTTCTCACTCGAGCATAAAGTGCTGGCGGCGCCCCTGCATGTGGATATTATTGTTTTTCTCAATATAAACGTGAAACAATATAAACACGATAATCATACGCTGACTCGAGTGTGTTTGTACGTTCTGTACGATATCTGGCGCAATCGCTTTATTAGGCGTTTTTTTCCATTCGCGCTGCTTGAGCATGCTTTTATTAATGCTTTTGTTTTTTATATTTTTTGTTTACACATAGGCCTACTGTTTAATGTTTTCAACTAAAGAGGACTAGAAGAGCGACACCTCGCGTCATGACCTCTCGGGTCAAGGGTCATCAACCGGTGCTCAATAATCAGTCCTTACAGAAAAACGCGTCGTTTTTTTGTGATTGTTGCCGCAAAAATCCTTGATTATGCGGCCTGTTTTCTTCAAAAATGCGATGGAATATGTGGGATATTTATGCAATTTTATGCGATGAAATTGCGGGAACTTGCAAAAATTGCGGTTTGATGAAACAGAGAGAAAAAAGTGATTCCCCAACACCCTGCTCTGACTAGGCTCCTACCTTAATGTAAAGAGTCATTTCTTATTACTTCCTATGATAAGCAAGCGTACTACATCACAGAAAGTGCTGGAATATTTCAGTTCTCATCTTGTTTTATTTCAGACTGTAACGAGTGGAAATAAGGTGTGGCCCCTTTAAGAGCTGCGCGCTCCTGTTGAACGGTCTGCAGTGTTATATTGCATATGCGCCTCGAACACCCCATGTGTGCGGGTCATTTCTGTTTGATGCTACTTCTTTTATCTTATTTAGTTTATTAAGTAACGATGTGGACGGTAGAACGTGTGACAGACAGTTATACGAGCTCGATTTGGGAATAAAGTGTGAGTTGTGAGATGCCAATCGCCTCTGTGAGTCTGTCTGGCCTCTGCAATAACTTCATCTGTGAGCTATCCCTATTTTTCTTCCCGACACAACGCGTTACAGGACCTTAATAAACACATCAGACTTACAAAACATTGATGAGTCAAACAAGTTCTGTAGCTTTACTAGAGGAATATGCTACAACTTCTGTAAAAATGAATAAATAAAATATAAAAAAATTAAGTGTGCTCCTGTTTTACAGCTTTTCGATGATGTTCACGTCGCGCAATTACATCACTTCATAACGTTCCCATGGCAACAGGGGGAAATGGCGGCTCTTGTGTGAAGCAAACGCAACATTTTCCAGCTTTCTGCTAAGATATATGTGACTTTTTTGCAACGAAAATGCGGGGATTATGAAATCATACAAGCCCCGCATATTTTGCGTGGAAATCAGCAATTTATGCGGCGAAGGTGCGGCGTATATGAAAAAATGCGACCCCCGCATAAATATCAATAAATATGCGGACTTTGGCTGATTATGCATTGAATTCAGCGATCGCATAATCGCGTTTTTCTGGAGGGACTGAATAATGTGCCATTACAAATTGGTTTTTGTTAAAAAAAAATAAAACACTAAAAAACATCACAAAGTCAAATTTAAATATGAAACAATACTGTAATAATGATACTGTAATATAATATTATTGGAGAAACAAATTTGGCAAACATGTGTTTTTGAGTTTGCGCTTCTGGAGAACCGGTGAAATGTTCCTATTTACAGCGTGTTTTTGCAGCGATGAGAAATGCACCAATCACAGACATGTTTGTTGGTGTCTTGAACGCGCTGGCCAATCAGAGGAGTTTAAGTTAGACTTGGCGAGTGTGTGTGTGTCAGTCCAGTGAGTGTG